>JZKD02S1961095.1:4158-17943 GCA_000966675.3 Picea glauca
TTGAAGAGTACTTGACCCAATATTTTATTATACCCATTAGCTGCATCACAATCACAAGAACCATACCAAATATAACATATTGTAATGCTCAATTAACATGTATGTAAGAACAACGGCCATAATGAACAACAAAATGGTTAGATAAACCAATTTAAAGTCAAGGGAATACCTAGGAGGGAGTGGAGTACATAAATATCGATCTTGGAGCCATTGGGGAACCTTTTGAACCTTCATTACTTCATCAAAATTTTTTCCTATGTCACCATTGACAATAAGTGTATTTTGCAAGGATGGAAAGTAGATAAATTAGCGAGGGGGATATGCATAGGAAATGGCTTGTAAATATGGAATGCACCAAATTAGGGTTAGTAGTGCAAGAAGGCATTGGTTGTTAATCATGCTCAGGAACCCCAATTGCCTTAATTTTTGTTAGGCAGTATAGAAATATAGTATAAAGTTTAGATATGACGCCAAAGTTTTATCAGGAAATACTGATACAGAGTAAAGAGTTTAGATATTAAGTCGATTTGAAAGAAGGAGTGAGTAATAATGATATTTGACAACTTTGCAAGATGTCAAAGTTTCCTTGAATCACATAGGATAATACCAACATGGACACATCACTTTCTTCCTAATTCATTATTTAATATGGAAATATGCTATTTAATTTTTTTTCATTTGAATGTGTGTGTGGAGGGGGCCAATTTTTCAACTAGACCATCAATTTAACAGTTTTGAGGATGAACCATACTTGAATAATGACATGCTAATTTTAAAAAGGCATATATATGACATCTTAACAAAGTAAAAACGAGTAAATACATGTCAAGTTTAACCAGGGTGAGTCGTATACACTCCTACTAAGTATTAATGCTATATGTATTTATGTATATATCTATATATTATGTGTCATGGAATTGTATATATTAATGAGTTAATAAGTGGACACATTTAACCTTTTTGATAAGATATTTTAAAATAAATTTTAATTTTAAATGTATTAAATGTGGATAATAACTTTTGTAAAAAAAATTGAATTTGTCTATTTATTAACTTATTAAATACATAATATGTCATAACTTAGTTATGATATATTATGTATTTAATAAGTTGATGAACTACAACTAGGAGTAGTATTTGGTCTCATGTATGAGATTAAAACTAAATGCTACTAGAAAGCACATGACTCAACTGGAGGTAGTATCATCGATGACCACGAGGCATACTAGATTTCTTGCAGATACTATCTAGGATGAAATTGAATTTTGTTCTTGGAGTAAGACCTAAAACTGTCTCTAATTGGCTAAGAGTTTGTCTTCCTCAGACATAAGGAAATAGGTTAACAACCCAAAACCTAAAGGCATTTGATAGGAGTGAAAGTCTACCCCATTATGGACCACTAGTGGATCATTTAAAGTGGTGTGGTTTTCTTTGAATAATGATAATGAGTCATTCTACATTTGTGAACTGCAACGAGTGATAGTTTTCCTCAATGTTGGTTGATAACTGAGTTATGATATGTTTTTCCACCTTTGAAGAAAAACAAAAGTCATAACTTGGTGGAAAATTCTTGTTATAAGTGGGTATCCCGCCATTGTAAATCGAATCACACAATTTTTTATAATAAAAGTGGGATAATATTTCTTTAACATGAATCTTTATAATAATAATATGGACTTTATATAAGAAAATTGATAGTTATTGAAGTGGGTGGTTTTAGAGTAGTTTTGTAATTTGATGGGAAAAATGCTTGTTATGAGGTGTTTTCCCTATCAAATAAAATCAATATTTACAGTATATGGATGAACAATTTTTCAACTATTTCATCAATTTGACAATTTTGAGAATTAAAAGGCCTATATATGATAGCTAAATAAAGTAAAAATGGGTAAATACATGTCAAGTTTAACCCGTGGGTGAGTCTTATGCACATGTATTTTTGTGTATATCTATATATTATTTGTAATGGAATTGTGTATACATTAATGAGTTAATAAGTGGACACATTTAATCTTTTTAATGAGAAAATTTTAAATATATTTTCATTTTAAATGTATTAAATGTGGAAAAGAATTTTTGTAAAAAGAGTTTAATATGTCTATTTATTGCTTTATTAAATGCATAATATGTCATAACTTGGTTATGATATATTATGTACTTAATAAGTTTATGAACATTTAGTTTCATGTACACGGGATTACGACTAAATGCTACTAGAAAGAACATGAACATGAATCCACTAGAGGTAGCATCATCGATGACCACAAAGGAGATTAAATTTCTTGCAGGTATTATCTAGGCTGAAATTGCATTTTGGTCCTAGAGTAAGACCTAAAATTTATTCTAATCGACTAAGAGCTTGTCCTCCTCAAACATAAGAAAACAATTTAATGACCCAAAACCTAAAGGCATTTGTAGGAGTGGAAGTCTACTCCTTTATGGACCACCAATGGATCATTTGAGGTGGCGTCGTTTTCTTTGACTAAAGATAATGAGTCATTCTGCATTTGTGAACCACAACAAGTGATGGTTCTCCTCACTATTAGTTGGCAACTGAGTTATGATATGTTTTTCCACCTTCGAAGAAAAATGAAAATCATAACTTGGTGCATAATGCTTTTTATAGGTGGATATCCCCTCATTATTAATGGTATTATCCACCCCTAACAATATATAGGTATTATCCACCTATATGAATTTATTTCATATTCTAGCTTATCCATATTATCCACCTATATTATCCACCCCTAACAATATATAGGTCTATATGAATTTATTTCATATTCTAGCTTATCATTATGCCATTGTTCCTCATGACCTACATTGCAATGGCTTCTCATTGAGACTATTTTAGAGGCATTTTCCATTTTAAACAATTAGTTTCTTGGATTGAGTGATAGAAGTTGTTAGTGTCAATAATATATGCTTGGTAGAGTAGGATGGAAAGCAATATGGCATGTATAATCATCACATGGATCCAATTCTGTTGATGTGAATTTCATTTAAAATCACTTTATTGTTACAACATGATAATGAGTAGATGACACTATAAATTCAATCAATGGGTGTTTGATTTTCATGCATGATGGAAATGTTTAGTTAATTTGCCAAGTCTGATGGTTGGTATTTGGAATTCAAATTCTTGGAATGAGAAATAATATGGAAGCATTTGTCCTTTGCTACTCTTCGTGATTTTTTACTTTTTTGTATCGAATGGGACTTGATTTAGGTTTCTCTTCATGAATTGAAATCTCTTACTTCCTGCATATGATCCACCGAACACGATCACTGGACTATTTTCCGCCGACAAATTCTTCTTAAAATCTGTAATCACTGTCGCGTAATCAGCCAATGCTTGCGCGGAAGTGAGATAGCCAAATCTTGCATCGTTTGCACGATAGGAAGGGTAATGTACTAAATCCGGCAGCGACTTCCCATAATATCGATGCTAAATAAAAATATAAACAAAACAATAATAAAATCGGAGGACGCATCTAAACAAATTAAAAATATAAAAATATAAGTATAAAAGAAACAACAATTTAAAATGAGAAACGCATCTAAAGCAAATTTAATTGAAGAGAATTAGCTAAATAGGGGAAATTTGAAGTCAAGAGGTTAGTTCAATTCGAATTTTCCTGGATGAAACTCATGATCTAAGCCTGTTAAAGTCTTTCCAAATGAATCTCACAGATACACATCCCTTGAATTTCGAATTTTACAGCCAATTAAAAAGAAAAAATTGTGACCATAAACTTTCAGAAATCCGATAAAAGTATTATAATACCTCGATGAAGAGGAGGAGTGCTTTGAACTGAGGAGCATTATCGGTCATGATGCCGGCGGACCAAATGTGACCTTCGATATCTAACTCTCCGCCCAGGTAGACAAATATGGGAGAATTACTCATAGCACCGCCCCAGTAAGTTTTGTTGACAAGATATCTCTGTTGAAAGGTTCGAGATCCCTCTGATACGAACGTAAGATGGTCCAGAATTTGAGTATAATTATGCGTCTCGTATTCAATCAGCATTCGTTGCTTCGGTGAAACAGGACGATCGAGTCCCCTGTTGACAGGGCCTGCGCCAAAACAATCTGTTGAAATTCCACATCCAACTATCAGTAATAGAAAAGCTACAGATGTAATCCACATCCCACTATCGGTAAAAGAAAAGCTACACATGTGATTACAAAAATATAAATTCCGAAATGCATACTTTTTCTGCCATGCTTCCGAGGGGCAAAGCGGTTTCTGAAATGCGAAAACTTCATGAACTTCGTGAAATACGAAAACTTCATGAACAAATGCCAGTGCACATAAGTGAATCAATAAAACAAAACTTCCATACAAAAACAATAAAGACAAATGTCGAGTGTCCGGAATGCTGAAATGAATGCGGGAAGCTTAATAATAGGCGAACGGTAGTGATGCAGAATCGCTGCATCACTGTGTGTCGAGAATGCTTAAATAAATTCGGGTAAAAACATACACAAAGTAATAGCAATAAAAAGGACGAACAATTCCTTTAAAAGATTTTCTTTTCGTTTTTCCTTGAGTTCTTTCAATTTTTGCTTTTCCTTGAGTTCTTCCATCTTGCAGCCTGGACGATTCTCATAGTGCTTAACATCCTTTCTTAACAGCGGTTTGCACTGCTCGTTATCACTATTAGTAATTCTTTCTTGTTCGTGCTGCTCGTTATCACTACTAGCCATTCTTTCTTGCAGACCAAAAACAATCACTAAAATTGGGATGATTTTTGCAGGTTGCTAAAGTTTTCTTTTATATTTGGAGACACAGTTTCTTCAAAGGTACTCGGGAGTTCTGAGACACAGGCGTCTAAATAGCCGACAGTTGTGACAAAAAACCTTCAAATTTTGCTGAAAATACTATTGAAGCGTGTGCAGGAGGAGCTTCGCCATCCGGAATAATCCGTATTCTGGATATTTAAAGCTCCAAACATATCAATGGCTGGTTGAGGGTTTGAATCTGGTAGCGCGGAAGCTTCCACAGTTTCGACTCTCCCCACCCAAATGTGCGTGAAAATTTCGCATGATATTTTTCCTATCTCTATCTAAAAATAATAGAAAAATATTTAATTAAAAAAATATTTAATTAAACAGTGATGACAGCATGCATTTGAAAAGACTTCGGTTGTATCATGCAATAATGGCCATCTTTGTTTCATGAAAATTTCGAATTATTATTTTATTTATTGTCAAAAGGGTGTTCGCCGAGAGTATATATTTTTTTATGTAAGTGCAATATTTTCGAATCAATTTATCATGCAATATAATGCATAAAAGAAACGAGTACTGTCAAGTTGTAGTGTGAATGTTACGTTAACATTATAATATGTTTAATATCTATACTATTATGTTGATATTATAATATTTGTTAATATAAACAATATTTATCTATATTTAATTTATTATTCTTACTATTTAAATTTGTAATTTTTAAAATTTATGTTGTTGATATTATAATATTTGTTAATATAAATTATATATAATTCATTATTTATGCCATTTAAATTTGTAATTTTTAAAATTTATTTTATATATATTTTTCAAAAGTCTCAATAACAATTCTAAATATTATTATATTTATTATAATATGTTTACACATTTATTTTGTATATATATTTTCAAAAGTCTTAATAACAATTCTCTAAATATTATTATATTTATTATAATATTTATAGTACTATGTTGATATTATAATAATTTTTAATATAAATCATATTTATCGATATTTAATTTATTATTCATATTATTAAAATTATTTAATTTGGTAAATTTTTATTTTTTTATTATATATTTTTCAAAAGTTTTAATAACATTTATTTTAATATTTTATTTATATATACAATATTTTATTAATTAAAATTAATAATATTTTATTTTTAGTTTTTTCTTTGGAATGTAGTTCTAAGAGAAAACCTTAAGCATTTTCTTTTCCTTTTTTAAGAATGGTATGAGGGAATTTATATATTAAGTGAGGCTCACTTTGACGATTAGCTAAGGGAGTTATTTATAAGTTTTAATGATTCTTATAAATGTGATATTTTTTTTGTTTATGTCTTTTAAATTTATAAATATGGTTATTAGGTGGATTGTTTGTCATTATCATTTTATCAATATAAATAATTAGTTTATTAGTTTTTAATAGATAAGTCTTCCTCAACTACAATGGCATTTTCACTATGTGTCATTTTTATTATTTTCATTGTCTTAGATTTTATTTGTGTTACTTTTATTTATTTATTTATGTTACAATAAGGGGTTTTACTTTGGATGCACAACCACTATAGTTCTTCTTTTTGAATAAATACTTAAACATTATGGATCTCCTTGATTTTATTAACATCTTGACAACATATTTCAGATTTTGGGTCATTTAAGTGATTTAAGTGAACTCAATGGACGATTAAGTCATGACCATTGATCTCATGAGGGAAATATCTAATATTGAGTGTCTATCTCATTGGAAGACAAAGGGTTAGGGAAGTTACTCATTAATGAATAATAAAATGAGCACTAGAGGAGAGGTGGGGCTCACACTTCAAGGAGAGCTTGAGGGAGACAAAGAGTCACAAATTCCAAGAGTTTCCAAGAGACGAGGTTTTGAACTAAAGGAGAAAAGATAAGGACAACAAGAGAAGGGGCACATTTTCCAAGAGGGAGAGAGGGAACACATACCAAGACTGATACAACATTAAATGTTGGTCCGTACAATTGAGAAAGGGGTTGTACAATATGGATTTGAAGAGGGTTGTATAGTCGTGTATGCACAAAAATCGAGGTTTTTGATGGCACAAATTTCTAGGTGCAGCGTTTGTTGAGTTTTGGTCCGTACAATCCACACAAAAGAGTGTTGTTATTGTGAAAAAATACAGAGGATTTACTACCTGTAAAGACAATATAATATAGGTCGTACTATTGAATATTGGCACAATTTTTGAGGTAGATTTTTGTTGCTGATTTTGTGAGGTTTTAGCACAAAAATAAATGTGTTTGTGGGAACAATTTGTAAGTTCAGCATTGTGCAATTAATGTTGTAGCAGAGTGCTGATGTAATCTATGAACATTTCTTTGTGAGCTCAATAAAGAATACTCCCTGGGACTGGTTTTCCCCTTGTGGGTTTTTCCAGAGGCTTTATCTAAATTTTCGTGTCAAATATGGTGAATGTGTTTTTTGTTCATTTATATTTTTGTTGTTGTATTTTCCAGCTCTTAGTCATTTTGTGTTTCCGCTCATAAAGTACAATAGTTTAGTGAAGTCTTTATTGGAGGTTGAAATCTGTGTGTTGGATAAGTGTTTTTCTGAGACATTTCTACAAATAAAACAATAAATTTCAATTAATAATCCAAAACCAATATCAATACAATCATAGGATAGAAGTCCTTGTGTCTAACTACAAATTTTTACAACAAAATAACCTAGGAAATTGCCCAATATCAACAACATTGCATAGTCAAAATCAAATGTAGGTATTCAAATGTGATATTAACTTTTTCATGGGAATGTTTATCTCAAATCTGTGAGATACTTTCATGAGCCACCAATGCTCCCCATGATATTTATTTATCAAAGCTCTTGACCTAAAACTTTAATCTCTCCCTTGAGCCTTCCCACGCTATTGAGTTATCAAAGCTCTCAACCTAAAACTATGAGCTCTCCCTTAATCCTTTCCATGTTGTCAACATTCAAGCTACTTGAAGCTTCCACTATTGATATAATTCAAACTACCCTCAAATGAACTAAAACGATCCATTTATAGGCTTTGTTCCTCTTGTATTTCGTTGCTCATAGTTGACCATGTCAACTAGATACACATCATCACTATTCATCTATCGTCATGTGCAATCTAATTAAAAACCTCCTAGATGTATGTCTTGGTCTATGTTGTGGTTACTTTATCCTTTGTTAAATATTAAGAACTATTACTAGAATTTAACAAAATGCTAAAACTATTCACATATTTTTGGATGATGTCAGATTGCCAACTACTTAGGGATGCTCCTACATCAAATCCATATTGTGAATAATATTTTGATGATCCTACTCACAAAGTTGATAAATCAATTGAAACTCATTTGTTATTTTGTCTTCTTCTTCCTTCTCTTCTTTTTTGCTATTCCCCATAGTGTGAATCATGTACTCTCTCACACTTCCCGTTTGGGGTTTTTCTCTTTTCTTATTAATATACTTATTGTTGCAATAATCCTCACATTCCAAATTTCTGAAATTTTTCTTTACTAGTCTCCATCAATATTATTCATGCAAATTGTCATAAAACATGCTCATTGTCTTCTACATTTTCCTACACTATCACCAATGTTGGATTTATGGGTTGCACATATCTTCATTCTATTGTAATCTCTTCATTACATTCAAATGAAAAAGATTTCACAATTATTGTATCCTTAGCATCAACATATAAACCATATGCAAGCATCATCTCACCCTTTCCATGGTTATATTTAGCTCATGCATGACCATTGATTCCCATGAACATTTAATTTTCATTTTCATTTTCAACATCATTCACACTTTCTTTTACTATTGCACCTACATAGAAATCAACACCAAGGAATCATGAAAATTAAAAACATCCAACATACACCTCCTCTAATGGTACCTTCTCTTCTCCATTTGGCTAACATTTTTCTAGCATAAATCATCCTACAATATCCTCCTCTAATTTCCTTTGCAGGAGCTCAATCATATCCTTCTCCCCCATTTATTCATGAATTTTAATCATGTGCTTCTCTTCCATCTCTTCGAATGCATAGTTAATCACAACCTCTTTATACTCATACTTCTATCTCTTAGAAATTTCTCTTCAACTTCATGATTAACAATTTCTCTTCAACTTCATCCCCCCTTGGGACATTTCTATATATCATTTTAATATCTTCTTATTTGACTTCATGAAGAACATATATGCCTCATTATCGGGTACACCTCCACCATGCCAACAATTAAGTAGTGATCCTGTCACATTCCTTGACCTTTTCCTTTTATTCTTCTTCCTATCCAATTTAACTATTCCCACCATCTCGATGTATATCCTCTCAATGTTGTGTATGCAAACTTCACTCACTTGATGTTTTCAATATTTTATTTCAATCCTCAAAATAATATAATAAATCAAAATACATACAATAAAAACCAATACTAATCTAATAAACCAAGTATACACTAATATTTTTTTTAATTAAATACTAATGCCTTGAGTTTTACAGTGCCATTGTCAAAAACCTCAAGTATCTCATAAGCACTGAGCCATCTCTTTTTAAATTTTCCAAAAAATAATCAAAACTTGATATTTCTCAATGTCATTAATTTATTTATTTATTAAACACTAATAAAAATCAATACTAATTTAATAAACCAAATACACACTAATATTTTTTTTAATTAAATACTAATATATTTTTCAATCCCATTAAATTTTTATTTATTAAACACTAATATATACCAATATATTGTTTAAAAAACCATGCCTGACTTTTTGACAAAACCAACTTTCAAAGTGTGATGAAATACTCTTATCACTTTATATGATCATGCTTGACTTTTATTAAGAAAATATTTTAAGTTTGAAGCATGTCCTACTATTGATTAATCAATTTCTAACACTAATATATACTAATATATCGTTTAAAAAGCCATGCCTGACTTTTTGACAAAACCAACTTTGAAACAAAGTGTGATGAAATACTCTTATCACCTTATATGATCATGCTTGGCCTTTATTAAGAAAATATTTTAAGTTTGAAGCATGTCCTACTATTAATTAATCAATTTCTCATCACTTTATTCACTTTATTATGAAGACTTTATATGATAAGGTTTATTAAAAAAATACTTTAATGTTTGAAGCATGACTTACAATCAATTTCAATAATGTTTGAAGCATGCCTTACAATCAATTTTACATAGAAAACTTAAACACTTTAATGTTTGAAGCATGTTTTACAATTAATTATTAAACAAAAATTATTAATTAATTAATTATTAATTATTTAATAAATAATTAATTAATAAACAAAGACTTTAATGTTCGAAGCATACCTTAAATATGATTTTAGTTTTAAGACCTATGATATTATAATCAATTTTTTATATTAATTTTAAATAGAAAAAATTGTATTAGAATATTAATTTGGAATATAAGTAGAATAACACTAAATAATAAAGTTGTAATATAACAACACGAATGAGAAATGCAAGTAGTTGTTAAAAGTCAGAGGTCAACAAAATCGATAATGAATAAAAACAATAATCGAGAGTAATTTTTGTTTTTAAAAGTTGGAATATAACAATAAATAATAATAAAGTCCGAATATAACAACGGRATGAGAATTGCAGTAGCAGCGCAACGAGACGATTGTAAAGGAATGGCGAGCACATGTGTTTATATAGTTTGAAGTACTCAACGGATGTGAAAAATGAAATTATAGTTTAGTAATTTGTTATATTTTATTTGACTCTACTTTAGTGTAAAGTATTTTTAATAGAGAGATGCACTGAAGCATTTGTATGTTTAGGGGTTTTAAAAACTCCTCTGCATCATTTATTAGACGTCACGAAATTATTAAGTGAACTGGTTAATTTTTGTAATTTGTTTAAATAAAAAATATATTTTATAATAAAATGTCTAAATGTTTTAATTTTTTAAGTGCTTTTTACATGGGGAGATATTTACTTATAGTATAAAATGCATAGGTGTGTAGATAAAAAAAACACATTGATGTTTTCTATATAGGAGTGAAACACACTAATGCTATTATGCATCGGGTTATGTGATATTAAGAAAAAATAGGAATATAACAAAAATTACTAACAGAACAAAGAATGTAGAGAATAATACACAAAAATGATACATTTATTGAAATGGGAGTAATGTTCACTTGCTTCTTCGAGGGGGCAACCTCTAACAGAGAAACATTCTATTACAATGATTCTCAAGACAAAGCTTTCTCATGCCTCCTACTCTTATTTACACTAATTCTGTCTTCTAAAGAAAATTCTGGAGGAAGATCTTTCTAGAAGCGAAAGCTTCTATCAGGTCTTCTTACATTGACTTGTTCATATTTATTAAATAGACATTATCCCCCCCCTTCCTTAAAAAAATCCTTGTCCTCAAGGATTAAGATGAGTGAATTTCTGCAAAATAGTAGCCAGCTCCCAGGTGGCATCGTGTGGTGGAGTATCCTTCCATTGAACTAACACTTCTTGAAAGGTGCGCTGACAGAGATGACACTCTCATTGATCCAATATGACACTTGACTACAACCAGTCGAAACCTTCTTCATCCAACTCTGGTAGACTGGTATGAGCATGACACTTGGTGCTAATCACTTTCTTTATGCAGGAGACATGAAAAAAAAGATGTAGTTTGGAGTTGTTGGGAAAAGCTAACTAATTAGGCCACTAGCCCCACACGTTTGAGAATAGTACAAGGACCATAAAATTTTGGGGCAAGTTTCTGACATTGCTAAGATTTGAGCGAAGTCTTCTTGTACGGTTGGAGACAGAGAAACACTTAGTCCCCTTCAACAAATTTCCATTCAGAACGACCTTGATCTACTTGTTGGTTCATGCAGTTCTGAGCCATAACCAATTTTTCTTTGAGAGTGTGGAGAATGGTCATGTGGGCTGCAAGATTATGGTCAACCTCCTGAACCTTGGATATGTCTGGCATGTATGGGAGAACCAATGGTGGCTTTTGTCTATAGACTGCTTCAAAGGGATTCACACAAGTGGGCGTATGGTAAGAGGTGTTGTGCCACCATCCAATGAAGGGTAAGCACTGAACCCACTGATGTTGTCAGTCAGATGAAAAACAACTTAGATATGTTTCTAGAAACTTGTTTACCACTTCCGTTTGACCATCCTTTTGGGGTTGATAGGCTATACTAAGATACAATTGGGTTTCGTGGAGCCTGAATAATTCTCTCCAGAAATTGCTAGTAAAAGTTGGATCACCATAAAAAACAATAGAATAATGCATTCCATGGAGTTTGAAGATATTATCCATAAACATTTGAACCACTCTAGATGTTGTGAATGGGTTTTGAAGAGCACATAAATGAGCATATTTGGAGAGACAATCCACTACCACCATGATGACTCACTTATTTCCTAATTTGGGTAAACCCATAATGAAATCCAGAGAAATATCCGACCAAATAGTAAGTGGAATTGGAAGTGCTTGTAGTGTGCTAGGAGTTTTGAGAGTCTCACCCTTATTGAGTTGATATATATCACATTTTTCCACAAAGGTGCATACGTCCTGTTTCATACCATCCTAGAAGAAAGAGTGTTTGACGCTTTCATAAATTTTGGTAAAACCTGAATGCCCTAGAGTAGGAGAAGCATGAAGCTCAGAAAGCACCTTGGATTTAAGGTCCGACTGTTTGCTCAAATATAGTCGACATTTATAGAGAAACTCTTCATTGTGCCAAGAGTATCCTGGAGCAACTTGGGAATCCTGTTGCAGTTTTTGGAAGAGACTGGAGTTTTTGGGTCTTGCAACGACTCCTAGTGGACACCCTGAAGCCAGTTGGTGACAATGAATGAGAGGGAGAAGAGGGAACCTTCTTCTTCATATTTCCTGGAAAGAGCATCAACCACCACATTTTCTTTTCTCTTTTTGTAAATGATCTCATAATCATTTCCAAATAGTTTGGTCACCCATTTTTGTTTCTCTAGGGATGAAATTTGTTGTTCTAGGAAATACTTGAGGCTTTGATGATTTGTTTTAATTTGGAAGTGTTGTCCCAATAGATAAGGGCACCATAGATACATTGCATACAAAATTTCCATCATTTTTTTTTCATAGATCGATTGGCCCAAATGTCGCTTTGAAAACTATTTACTGGTGAAAGCCAAAGGTGGTCGATCTTGCATGAGGACTTCCTTGATTCCTCTCCATGATGCATCACATTCCAGAAAAAAGGTCTTGGTGAAATCAAGTAGGGTCAGTACATGAGTAGTGCATATAGCTTCCTTCAAGGTTTGGAAGGATTGGTTTGTTGTTGGAGTCCAACTGAAGGAATTCTTTTTAAGGAAAGCGATTAGGGGGGCCACAATTTTTCCATAATTTTGAACAAACTTGCGATAATAGCCCGTTAAACCTAGGGAACCATGTAGAGTTTTAAGAGTTTTAGGGCGAGGCCATTTATGCATGGCTTCAATTTTCTTAGGATCCACCCTTACACCATTCTTGCCAACAATATGACCCAGGTACTCAACTTCAGAGATGTCAAAATCACATTTAGACTATTTGAGGAAATTTTTTTGCATGGAAAGGAGATGGAGAACTTGATATACATGGGTGAGATGGGTTGGCCACATTTTACTATGGATGATAATATCATCAAAGAAAACTAACACAAAGTGACGGAGAGAAGGACAAAAGACATGATTTATGAGACTTTAAAAAGTGGAGGGGGGATTATAGAGACCAAAGGGCATGGCCAAGAACTCATAGTGGCCCTCATGAGTGAGAAATTTCATCTTGGGGATGTTTTCCTCTTTCATAGGTATCTAGTGGTAGCCATAACGAAGGTTGAGTTTTGTAAATTATTGAGCCCCACCGAGTTCATCCAAAAGGTCATCTGTGATGGGAATGTGGAATTTGTGCTTGATGGTAAGTTTGTTGAGGGACCAAAAATAAGGAAACATGTTCCAAGTTCCTTCCTTCTTGAGGAATGTGACAATAGGGGAAGAATAAGGGCTGGTACTAGGATGAATAACACCTGCTTCTAACA
>JZKD02S1961095.1:54336-65594 GCA_000966675.3 Picea glauca
CACAAGAACAATAATGTTCAAAAGTGATGAAGATTGGTCCTAGGACTAAAGTCGAACCTCTGTGAGTGTAAGTGCACCAAATATGGAGCAATGAAAGAAATAAGCAACAATCTCCTACAAGGTTATTCTCTCCAATAACCAGAACTTAGCCTACAAGAACACAACCGATATATATATATATATATATATATATATATATATATATATATATATATATATATATATATAAACTAACATATAACGGAGTATGTTGAGGTGAATAACTCGAGACCCAGGTTGAGTAATGCACCCCACTAAGAAATAAAGTGGGGAATGTGTGGAGAGTGATGACAACTTATTTCTCACCTCCAGACAGTAAAAAATCATGCCCAACACAACAACAAGACACAGTCACAATGGCGATTTATCCCTTGGGTAAACTCAACCAAAGAAGACTCGTTTCCAATGTAGAGAAATGGGAGTAAAGACCACTCTGGTATACACAACTTGTGGCTGCCCCAACACCCCTTCTTGGTGGCTTAAATATGATATCTTTATTTCCCAATAAAACAGTGACATTCAATGAGTGGAACAACACCCCACGATATAGATCAAGTACCCAACAAGGTATAAATTCGCCCAGCAACACATAATAGGTGACCAAAAATATATATATGTGCCCATCAAACAAAATAAGTGCCCAACAAAGTGTATATGCGCCCAACAACTTATATTTGGTGACCAACAATGTATAAATGTGCCCAGGGAGATAGAGTGAGTGCCCAACAACAAGAAAATCAACCCCACCATCAACAGCTCTCCCAACAGGCAGAGATTCAACCCCTCATACAATCATCCCTCCCGAACACTAAGGTAAATTGCCCACTTTACTCAAATATGGGACCAACGACCAAAGAGGGAGGATATGCTCCTTCAGTGTAGACAACTTGATCCTTTCCTTGATAGTTTTGATTTGTATGACATTGATTTCACCCCCTATGAAGATGGATTCTCTATGTTCAAAGATTGGCATCCCTAATACAAGGAAAATCAACTAAGCCTGGAAGATAATCTCCTAACAGTAAGAGAATAGACCCAACTATGGAGTGACACACCCAAAATGAGGTAGTTCTCCCCCAAAGAGATTTGAACTCAACTGCTTGAGATAATTTCACCCCACACCTCACTAACTCAGCTACCAGATACTGTAAATTGCCCTCAACCCACTAAAATATTCTGATTGAAATGTTTGTAGGTTTTCACACTATCTTTCCACCTCTATAACAATATGGTGATGTTTTGGAGTGTCAACTTTCACTAAACTTAAAAGTGTTGTTACCCTTTCTCTCTTTGTCATACCCTTACAAATATCTTGGTAATTTCTGATGGGTTTCAGATGTGGCATAAATGATTTGTTTATGTGGTTTTATCATACCAAACAACCTTTATTTAACACAATACAATTTTATGACAAAAAACACATAGAAACCACAACATATATTGATAGATTGATACGAATATGGAGAATATTATTAATTAATTTCAACATAAAACAATTATTAACAACATCGATCACAACTCATGAGATTTTTGGCTTGCAATTTCAAAGAATATTGGATTGTAGTTAATACTTTAGCTTGACCTCCAATCAACAACAGAAAACAACCCAGAAATCAATATCCTTCACAATGCTCGACCGAGATGCAAGGAAAACTCGCCATGATAAGTATGATGTCCCTTGGTGTCTCACTCAGCCAGAAGATAAAGGGGAAATTGACCCATAGATGAGATCACTACCTAGACTTAAGAAATAACCCAATCCTCACTCCAGATCACGCCCTCCTCCATAAGAAAAATACCCAACATACGGGAAAAAAGATTGGAGGAGAACCCCAAAATTTCTACTTGATATCTCAGCTTTTAATCACCTCTAACTCGAGCCTTTTATTATATATGTCACCCAACATGGAGGAATAAAAACCCCCACAAATTAAACTTGGTCTAGGGACAAGAACTCAACCCCATACACAATTAAATTCACCCAGCAGTAAGCAAGTTGTCCCTTAAGAATCATCTCGACCCAAATCTTGAGAAGATCACCTAGTAGATAAGAAGAATTGATTTTTCACTCAACTCGACTTCTAAAGAGATGATGTTGTCTCTTCAATTTAGAGAAAATCAGCCCAAGGTCTAAATATCATAACAATGGCACTAAGGAGATTTGATGTATATGACAATAGTTGTTGTAAGTCTAATTCAAATGGACTTGTCCTTCCTATTAGATGTGAAATACAGCTTCAACCACATAAGGGTGACCCCAAACAACATACAAATCAACTCCTACAATGGAAGATATAACCCAGTGCTAAAGAGGAGTGATCTACCTATCAGGGATATGATGATAAATGCGCCTAGTCTAAGTGGAAATACGCCCAGCTTGAAAGAAATTGTGTGCATCCTCAATATGAAGTGCCCAACAAGGTAAATCTTCTTTCTTTCTTCAGGAATATGTGCTCTATTCCCAAAACTCTATTTTTTGTCTTCAAATATGCGCCCAACCACTATTGTTTTTTCCTACCTTGCATTATAGATGTGCCTAGGTTATGAAATCAGTTCTTATAGGAAAGAAATTTGACCATTAGAGTGGGAAATAATCCTTGGGGTACTTCACACAACCCCCAACTAAGTATCTTTCCAGCATAATGAAATATTCTCCTCCCAAGAGAAACTTGACCCACCAAGCAGTCAACTCAGCTGCCACAATGGTAAATTTATCCCTCAAATCCCATAGCTGCAAAGGAACATGTTCTGATACCACTATAAGATCTTGTTTATAAGAAAACTAGGGTTTTAATTTGTAAATAAAATTAGGGCATTAACTTTGCTACAAACCCTGGTAATTTCTTCAAACATATCATATACACACCCAAAGTACACATAAATTGAAGAGATAACAAGGGAATTTTACTATTACGAGATCATTGAATACAACTTTATAAGTATAAATCATTGTTATGGCAATACATCAATAATAACAAACATAACTTGGAACAATGTCCTATCTCTTCAAACAAAACACCAAAGATGAAACTAGACTGAAGCTAAACTGGACTGAAGCTCCACTAGAAACCCTGGATAGATTCCCCTCTTTGTTTAATTAGGGTGGATAGTTTCACCACCGAAGCCAAACTCCAATGAAAGGGTTTTTATAAAACCCTAACGAAAACATTAGCTCATCGAGAACTCCACAAGAAATAATCCCAAAATTTGACATCCCAAATGACTTGCTCTCCTCTCCTTTTAAAGGCCCCGTGGATCCTTCTAGAGATATCCAAATCATCCTTCTCGAACCTTCTATAAGATCACTTTATCTAATAAAGTGACTTTATAATGGTATTTTTATTAAGTCACTTAAATATTAAATAATAATTAATTAAATATTAGTTGCCCAATTTGACTTTAGACAACATAATAAATTAATTAATTAAATATCTAATTTTTCTAAGCTCACCAAAAATGGGACATTACACAAGGAAAGGAAAGGTAAGGCATGGAATGGCAAGGCAAGGCATGTCATGACATGGCATGGCATGGAAATCTAAGGAAATGCAAGGAAAAACAATCCAACACAAGGAACTTCATGGCATGGAAAGGCAAGGAATGGCATGGAAAAGAAAGTAAAGGCATGGCATGACAAGGCAAGGCATGGCATGGCATGGAATGACAAGGAAAGACATGGCATGTCATGGAAAGGAAATGAATGACATGGCATGGCATGGAAAGGAAAGGAAAGACAAGGCAACATAAGGAAATATAATACAAGGAATTGCAAGGCAAGGCATGGAATGGAATGAAACGGAAAGGCACGACATGGCATGGAAAGGAAACACAATGCAACACAAGGAAATGAAAGACAAGGAAATGTAATAAATGGCATGGAATGACATGAAAAGGCAAGGCAATGAAATGAAAGGAAATGAAATGCAATGCAAGGAAATGAAAGTCAAGTCATGGCAAGGATATGCATGACATGGTAAGGAATGGAATGGCATAGCATGGCATGGCATGCCAAGGAAAGGCAAGGAAAACCAAGAATGGAATGGCATAGCATGGCATGGCATGCCAAGGAAAGGCAAGGAAAACCAAGAAAATGCAAGGAAAGGAAATGCAACGGAAGGAAATGCAAGGCGTGACATGGTAACAAAAGGCATGGCATGGCAAGGAAAGACAAGGCATGGAATGGAGAGGAGAGGAATGGCATGGCATGGAAAGGAAAGGCATGAGATGGAGTGGAATTGCAAGGAAATAAAAGGAAATGCAAGGAAAGTCAATGAAAAGTAAGGAAATGCAAGGCATGGCATGGAAATGGAAGTCATGGCATGAAAAGTGAAGGCAAGGAATAGCATGGAAAGGCAAGGCCTGGCATGGAAAGGGAAGGCATGACATGTTAAGGGAAGGCAAGGAATGGCATGGCAAGAAATGTCAAGTCAAGTAAGACAATGTAATGCAAGAAAATCCAAGGCATGGCATGAAATGGCATGGAAAGGGAAGTCATGGAATGGAAAGGAAAGAAAATTCATGACAAGGAAAGGAAAGGTATGGCATGGAATGGTAAGGAAAGAAATGGCATGGAAAAGAAAGGAAAGGAAAGGCAAGGAAATGCAATGAAAGGAAATTAAATGCAATGCATGTCATGGCAAGGAAAGGAAAGGATATGCAAGGAAACACAGGGAAAAAAAATTCAATGCAAGGCATGGCATGGAATCAAAAGGCAAGGCACGACATGACAAGGCATGGCATGGAAAGGAAAGGCATGGCATGGCATGTAATGGTATGTCAAGGTAAGGCATGGAATGTCATGAAATTGCAAGAGAAGGAAAGTCTAGGCAAGGAAATGCAAGGAAAGGCAATGCTAGGTAAGGCAATGTAATGCAAGGAAAGGAAATGTAACTCAAGGAAATGCAAGGAAATGCATGGAATGGAATGGAAATGAAAGGAATGTCTTGACAAGGAAAGGTAAGGCATGGCATGGCATGTCAAGGAAATACATGGCATGGCATGTCATGGCAAGGAAAGGTAAGGAAACAAAAGGCAAGTCAATGAAATCCAAGGAAATGCAAGGCATGACATGGCATGCAAGGAAAGGCATGGCATGGAATGACATGGAAAGGAAATGAAAGGAAAGGAAAGGAAAGGAAAGGCAATGAAATGCAAGGCAATGAAAGGCATGTTATGACAAGGCAAGGCATGACATGGAAAGACAAGACAAGGGATTGCATGGAAAGGAAATCCATGGCATGGAATGACAAGACAAGGCATGGGATAACATGACATGGAAAGGGAAGGCAAGGAAATTCAAGGCATGACATGGTGTGACATGGAAAGGAAAAGCATAGCATGGAAAGTCAAGGAAAGGTAGGGAAATTCTAGGAAAGGAAAGCCTAGACATGGCGATGAAATGCAAGGAATGGAAAGACAAGGTCTATTTGTAGGTCTAGGTCTAGACATGGAAAGGTGAGGCAAGGTAGGACATGGAAGGGCAAGGCATGGATTGGAAATCCAAGGCAAGGAAAGGCATGGATTGGAAATCCAAGGCAAGGAAAGGCATGGAATGGAAAGGAAGGGAAAGGCAATGAAAGGAAAGGAAATGCAAAGCATGGCATGGAAAAAAAATCATGGCATGGAAAGGCAAGGCATGGCATGGAAAGTCATGGGGAAATTAAAGGCAAGGAAATGATAGACATGGAAAGGAAATGAAAGGCATGGAAAGACATGACAAGGAAAGGTCTACGTATAGGTATAGGTCTAGGTATGTCAAGGAAAGTCAAAGAAAGGCAAGGCATGGCATAGAAATTCAAGACAGGGTAAGGCATGTCATGGAAATGAATGGCATGGAAAGATATGGAATGACATGGAAAGTCAAGGAAAGGAAAGGAAATACAACGAAAGGAAAGGAAAGGAAAGAGAAGAAAAGGAAAGGAATGGATAGGCAAGCAAGACAAGAAAACGCAAGGAAAGACAAGCAGGGATGATTTTAGGGGCTAAATTTCGCTCATGGGCTAATTTTCCATGGTTTTTCCAAAAACGAGATTCGCTATTTTAAAAATGATTCGCCCAAATTCTATAGGATAAAATTATTTTACCTTAAAAATCGCCAAAATTTTATAAAAACTATATAAAATACTTAGAAATTTGAATATTTTTACAAAAATATCTCCAAACATTTATAGTTGACATATGAAGGATTAGTAAGATTCGCCAAGGTTTCTACATTTGAAAATAAATTTACATCCTTAAAATAATCCTTGAAGACAAGGCTAGGAATCGATCACATACTTTGTTGTGGATGCTCCATCTGCTTGGCATCTTGCACATTCATCCATGGAGTTGGATACCTTGGAAATCACACATGTGGAGTGATTGCATGCATGCACATTCTTGGAGGGAACATTCCATGTGGACTCTTGGAATTTGAATTGGCTTGATGCCTATTTTTGGTGGTGCATCCCTTTCATGAGCATTATTTGATGGAACATACTTCTACTATATTTGGATGAGGGTGAATTGATTTTGAGAAACTAATCTCCACATGTTGTAACATGGTAAACCATGGATTGAGGAGAGATCTAACTAATCCATTATTATAAAATTTATTTGACTTTTCATGGAGTTAATTAGCAAATACTAATATTTTATTTTATCAGAGAAGAGACTCACTTTATGAAGAAGAGCTCTCTCTCTCCATTGTAAAGGGTGGAGATTTTGAGGTATATTTTAATTTCATGTGAGGATTTATTGTGCACTTATATTTTATCTGTTGATTTTGTATTAAGAAACCCTTGTAGCATGTTGTGATTCTAATTATAATGAACCATGCTTCATTTTGGATAGAGTAATGTGAGGTTTCAACCCTCTTATTTATATTGTGATTTTGTTAGCCTACATGATTCTTATTATTGGTTCATGAAGTCTTAACTAGGATGGACCTTCAATCTTTTGTCAAATTTAGGTCCTTGAGAACTATTAATTGTGTATGTATTTATCACTTAACAATATTTTCCACCATAAAATATCTGTTGATGGGTAACACAAGTATTTATAATCACTTTAGAAAAAAAAAAACTGTTTTTACTTACATATACTTCCTTAACACTTTAAAAAGTAATTAATCAAATTAATCAAATTATTACAATGATTAGTGCAATGATACACTCCAAATCTAATTGAATACTAAACCAAAGTGAGAATTTTTTTTTTTCATTTCATCAACATTTCATAAATCTATCCAAATTTTGTGAAATAGTTGCTAGAACCTAAAATATCTTTCTATAATATTCAACAAACATCTCCTATAATAAGTGGATTTATTGAATATTGTAAAGGTAATTGTAGTTTCTATTAGTTAAATGTAAGTTATTGAATCTAAAAACTCATCAAAATATACATTGATGTGTTAAGTGATCCTTGTATCTTTCGATGCATGAGTTTATCCTTCCAACTATTGAAAAACAATATTCAACTTATCATACTAAGAGATATTAAATTGAAGTTTATAGAAGATTTTGAGTTTGACATTTCATCTTCTCATCATGTCTTCATTATCCGAAATCCATCCATAATCCGAAAGTCTACATTGATCTCAACTCATGGATTATTTTGTTCATGTTCATGCTCATGATGTTCATGTAGGTTTATCCCTTCATAAAACAATGCAAATCTATGTTTCCTAGGAATATCCTTGTAGTGATATTTTTATGTGGAATTAGTTCTTATAAGAATAGAGATACATAGTTGTTTCTATTTACCGTTTTTGAGAGTTATGTTTTCATAATAGATTTCTTTAAATCCATTTATATTATATTGATTTCTTGTGATTTCATATATAACAGAAAATAGTGGAAATTGAAACACTTTGAAATTCATACATTCAACAACATAAAATGCAGAAACAATGAGATTAATAAAAAACATGATATGAAATGTGTGTGTGTGTGTGTGTGTGTGTGTGTGTGTGTTTGTTCAACATTGTCTAAACTATACATTTTTTACAAAATGGCACATTGTTCCCAATATACAAATTAATTGCAGCAAGTGCCCTAACACAAAAAATTGTCATATGTTGGCCTAGATAAAAAGTGGCAGTCATTGGTCACTCATTGACCACTTCCACCCTCTCCACTCTCAGGTGCATCCTGGAAATTGATATTTCTTCTCTTGCTCGAAGAAGCACCTTGACTGTTTTTGCTCCTAGGCGTGGTTCATTGCCTTAGAGACGACACAAAGAAAAAACATTGTTATAAGTTTTTTTCCACATTGAATTAAAATACTAACAAAATGATACTTTGTAATTCAACACAAGATAATTTGCTGTATATGGTACTAACAATTGCGAGGGTGTTACCCTCCTCTATGACACTAATCTCTCAACGATGACACCTTGCGTCAGCTACAAGGATCAAATCATGAAATTTAAACAAATGAAGATTTGTTGGAAGTTGGAGCACTCGGTTGTACAACCTTCTTTTAGGAAACATATACTATGGTAGCCTCAGTTGATGGAATAGATGGAAATGGTGGTCTGGGTGGGTGGCATATAGTTCCATCCATTGTTGATGGATGTGATGGAAGAGGTGGTGCGGGTTGGTGGCCTGCGGGTGTAGCCACTAAGGATGCATGGAATATAAAATATGGTGGGGGTAGGTGGTGATGAATCCCCATAGGCTATAAAAGTGAGGGAATATTGATTGGCCTGGAAATAGGTAACCCAAAATTCGTGGCAGGGTGGCCAAGGACTTGACTAGTACTGTAACTAGAGAAAATATCAACAACCTACATACATATGAATAATATTGTTATTAATACCAAATAGTAAATTTCAACAACATAAATACAAAAAAATTGAGATTTAAACGAGATTTAACTCAACACATGATGCCTATGAAGAATCTGACTTGCCCATCCCAGGTAGACATTGCTTGGCACCGCTTGGTCCCACAACCTCTATAAACACAATAACATTATAAATTTGAGGATGCCAGAAAATAAATAAATCACTATGGTGAATTTATCAAATGTGACACATACATGTGTATGTAGTAAATCGAATGAGCATGCTTCCTCTATTACTGCATTAGTGGTGGAGACAAACACTGATGCATCTATCAACGTAGAGGGTCTATTATAGGGGTGTAGTATCTGCAAAACATGATACAATAAAATATTGAAATAAATACAAAGAATACTATGTAAATATATAAAAATTAAGATAATAGAGATGGCTAAGATATTAACCTCGTCCATGAAGCTCTGATGTCCACTGGCCTCCACAGGCCCATAACAAGTCTTCCTATAACTCAAGCATATGTGAGGCTGATATGAATGATTTATTTTTCCATGTTCCCTCTCCTCGCTCCATTGTACTCTAGGGGTTGAAGTTTTGACCCCTTTGTCAATGTCACAAGTAGGAACCTCATACCGAGATAGTGCAACAAAACTACCATGCTGCACTAGACTCTGAGTCAAGGCTGATGAAACTACTTTTTCCTCCTACAATCCCTCTGCAATGGGAGGATGTTGGGAAGGGGGGTTAGTCCTTCGCATGGGGGACAAGGACCTAACATGGGATCATGCCTAGCATGCTTTTAGTTCTGTGCAGGCCCTTGAACCACCCCATGGAAATCACCAATGTCAAAGTGGTTCACATGGGGACCCAAAATAAGTTATTCCCATAATTTTCTAAAAAATATAGAGGCACCTCCATATTATCACATGGAGGTTTATCAAATACCATGACCTGCCTATCCATCTAGTTTTCAACAAATTGTGGGTAGATGAACTAGTCCATACACATGTGTTTCTTATTGATAGGTTGTTGTTTTCTAGTTGGAGGATCAATAAAAAGAGATCAAATATTGTTTTGAAATACCTAAGTCTCTGACTTGGTTTCTATCCAATCCAATCCTGTAAAACTCAATCATTCTATCTCTATATTAAGAAATAGTAGTTAATTTATGTTGGGCACTTGCAATGGACGATACAATGGCATCCAATCAAGTGGGGAAGGAAAATAAACTAGGTTCCCTTGTTCCCCTTAATTCATGGACAAGTGATCTCAAGGTGGCCAACTCCTGATCAATCTATGTGTTTATGTTTGGTGGCTGCTAAGCCTTGGTCTTATTATGTGCAGTTTTCATTGTCTCTGGGTTCCATATTAATAATTTATGCGACAATTTAATAAGGTAATTTAATAAGTGCACTTATGAGAAAAGTATTACAAACAACAATTTTGTTTCGGGAAACTAGAGGAAAGAAAGATTAGAAACAACCCATGAATGTAGAATATGATGCAAATATGAAGAACCAAACATGGGAGATTTTGTTGTGTCCTAAATTAATAAATGTTATAGGGTTCCAAATGGGTTTATAAGAAAAAAATTAATTCAAATGGGGCCAGAGAGAAATTCAAACAAAAAATGAATACTATTGAAATAATTATTTATTTCGTTTCGAGTATTAATTGACATATTCATAAAATATATGTTAGTAATACATTGTTCATTGGGAATATCCATGAATAAATATATAGACTAATGCCTTGGTTTAGTGGATAAAAACATCCTTCCTTTTTTTACATGTTGAAGACAATTCAATTTTTCACACTAACATAAAAAATCAAGCATACTTGGCTTGAGTTGGACACGGTGGAAAGATATTTTTCTTTTCTCCTCCTCTACTTTTCCTCTTTACTTGCTCAATGAAAGGAGAATGTGAGGCGCGGTGTGCAAATAGGAAAAAATCTCGCTCGCAGTCCCTTAAAAAAGGGCACACCAGGAATGTGTGTGCATTCCTAGGAACGTGCATGCATTCTTGCCAATGTGCTTATGTGTCATGTTGATTGGAGATTCATGATTTTCTAAACCTCAAACCTCGAGAACATATGTGCATTCATAGGAATGTGCACGCGTTCCTCCTGGTGCATGTTCTGTTAAGAACCAAGGACCGAATACAAAAACACCACAATAGATATAAGAGAACAATATATAAAATCTTCTTTATTACTATCAAACCCTTAAGGTTATAGAAACCCTTGAGGTAGGGCAACACCATACAATGGATCCTTTTATGGAAGGGATCCTCTCCTGTTCACTTGCCTCTTCGAGGGGGCATCCTCCTAATGAGCTACTGCTCCACAATACAATATTTCTCTTCATATCTCATTACATTGCTTGAATCCCTTTATATAGTTCTACCATCACCTAAGAACATTCTAGAGGAGGAAT
>JZKD02S1961106.1:3376-14922 GCA_000966675.3 Picea glauca
TGAATCCATGCTTTCAAGAAGTGGCTTAGGTTCTGTGTCAGTCTTGGGTTTGTTTTCTCTTTCCCTTGATTGTGCTTTGAAAAACAAAAAAATATCATTTTCTTGTTATTTTCTTTTCTTAGCATTCAAAAATTAAAAACAATTGTTGTAGTTCATTAACTACATTTACATTTCGTTATGCATTTTGATTAGTATTTGTAGCATAGGTTGTTAATTACAAAAGAAAAGAGTTCCATTTCCAAAGTTCCTTCTACGTTGATTCCTTGAAAGTTTAGTAGTTTGCATTTTCATTATGAAATGAAAAGAGCATTCTAGGAAAATATTGCATTTACGATCTTGGATAATATTTTGAAAAGTTTGCACTTACAAAGTTTAAAAGCCATTTTTTTAGTTGTAGAACGTAGTTTTCTTTCTGCACGGATGTTCTAAAAGATTTTATTTTTTCTCTTTCATCTCTTGAAAACACCACAAGTTTCACTTCCATACCCTTTTGAGTAAATTAAACCATTTAAAATCAATGATTAACACTAAAATCAATTAGACTTTTCTTTTTATAAGGTACACCAACTAGTCTAGGCTTTAGGGACTTGAAATAGGTGTGGAGATGAAACTCTTCAAGGCTTCTTAAAAAAAAACAAGAGTTTGTGATAGCGAGTGTGAAAGTCCAATTTTGTAAGAGTTAGTCAGGACCTAGCTCTAACACAATGAATAAACACAAGGTTGCATGAGTAAAGGTAGGGGAGATAACCCCTCCAAATTTTGACCAAACATAGTGGGGATCGTATATTGAGGGTCATTCTTGCGATTTTCGTTGATCTCATTTGACTACGGAGATTTGTGGACCTCAAGTCTGTTTAGTATCCTCATTTGTCTTCCAGGCCATTTTACTTTGGTTCCCTTGAAAGGATTCGTACTTTGTTATACTACTCATTATGATCAACATGACTATTGACTGTACCCACCTGGTGATTGACTGTGAGCTAGAAAATTAGTTTCCTTTTTGTAGGGAATTACACAGGTGAATGTGGGGGTATACCGAGGTACCTAGGGAATACATTGGATCTCACTTTAAATAGTATACCCGAAGGTTATTTCCATGTTCAAGTTACACTTGCACTGGTAAGTTGCTTTAGTGTTGATTGATGTAACTCTTCTTCCTTCTAGTAAGTTGATTGCTTGATTTTCCTTTAGGAAATTTTAGTGTGTGATCTTTGTTTCATGCTAGCTTAACCTTAGAGTGTTGGTTCATCATTTCACAAGGTGGAATATCAACAGCTTCACCATTCGCATAGGCTTCGGGGCTTGTCGTTGGTTACTTTGGAGCCACCTCTGCCACTGGTGAGGTGAATACTAGATCAAGAGGGTTATTTTTAAGAAACTGAGCCACCGAAAGTTGTGTCGAAACCTGTGCCTAGAGAAGATACACTTGCACTGGAGGATTCCACTATTTATGACCTTGAATTTTAAGGCTTCAGGCCCTCAAACTCTTTGATCACTAATTTATCAACGCTGCTACTTATTCAGATAGTCCCTCCTGAGGTGACTTCACCTGAACTTCATTTTGTTAGATGAGCGGTGATGGAAGAGACTAGTGCTACCTCTTCTAGGAGTCCTCATACTCCCATATTGGTTTTTGTGGGAGGGAGTTTCCTTCCACTCCTCCACCTCCACCTATCAGGAATATAGTTGTCCAGAGACATACAACTTAGAGTAGTGACACAATCCCCTCAACAACTATGACCATTGTTCCTTCCATTTAGAATGTCTCTGGCACTCCCTTTTTAATAAGGGATGTCAGGTTTCGACTCTAGTTCAACCTTAACCTACTCTAATCTACATATTGTCGGTCTGAGGGAAGGGAGTTATCGTTCTCCCTTACAAGGATATTTAGTAGGTACCAATACCCTATTTAATTTTATCCCTTGTGGTGGGGTTCATATCCCTCCTTTGTCCCCTTTTCTAGGAGGTGCTTTCCAACAGCCATTCGGGCTTAACACTAGCTCTATCTTGTTCAATGGAGGGAGTCAGGGGCCTCATTCCTATATGAATCTAGTAGGGTCTATGCCTTTTTCTTTGTTTTTTGTGTTTGGAAACAACACTTTCTCATCACCCACTTTCTCGTCAGAGGGAAACCCTGCATTTGGTCAACCCAACCTTATGCAAGAGTTTGTTCCTTCACAGGGAGTGATGACAAGAGCTTTCTCCTCACAAGGTCTTCTAAATCCCTGACAGGGATATTTTCCTTTTCAAGGGATGTTGATCAGGGGAAAACCCTCCCACACTCAGTAAAACCCTCGGCAAGGTTTAGTACCTATCCCAGGAGGATCGGCTAGGGGCATCCCCAACCAAGTTCCTCGAAATACTGTGTAGGGATAAATCCATCCACAAGGTATGTCATCCAATTACATGAATCTATCAGTGATGAAAAATCAAGTGAAAACTCCATTTCCTGGCCAAGGCCATCATGGTTTCTACCAAAAACCTGGCCAGCAAGAAAAATTTTCTTGGCAACCTAGTGCCAATCAAAATCTAGGCCCCTCTTTTCCTTTGAATCCACCATAACCTAGACTACCTTTCCTAAAAACTCTTCATTTGCCATATTTTTTGAGGTTATTGAATGATCTGATCTATTATGATATGCATTGGCCTCCCATGCCGACTAAGTTACCCTTAGATATTGTTAATTTTGAAGGAAATCCTGGTGAAGATCCAGGTGATCATGTTATGACATTTCATTTATGGTGCATGACTCCATTTAGTTTTTTTTATTTCAATGCACACTTATAGGAGGTACTACGAAATGGTATATCGAGCTTGATAGCTCGAAGTATGCCTACTTTAATGANCTCCCATATTGGTTTTCGTGGGAGGGAGTTTCCTGCCACTCCTCCACCTCCACCTATCAGGAATATAGTTGTCCAGAGACATACAACTTAGGGTAGCGACACAATCCCCTCAACAACTATGACCATTGTTCCTTCCATTTAGAATGTCTCTGGCACTCCCTTTTTAATAAGGGATGTCAGGTTTCGACTCTAGTTCGACCTTAACCTACTCTAATATACATATTGTCGGTCTGAGGGAAGGGAGTTATCGTTCTCCCTTACAAGGATATTTCATAGGTACCAATACCCTATTTAATTTTATCCCTTATGGTGGGGTTCATATCCCTCCTTTGTCCCCTTTTCTAGGAGGTGCTTTCCAACAGCCATTCGGGATTAACACTAGCTCTATCTTGTTCAATGGAGGGAGTCAGGGGCCTCATTCCTATATGATTCTAGTAGGGTCTCTGCCTTTTTCTTTGTTTTGTGTGTTTGGAAACAACACTTTCTCATCATCCACTTTCTCGTCAGAGGGAAACCCTACATTTGGTCAACCCAACCTTATGCAAGAATTTGTTCCTTCACAGGGAGTGATGACAAGAGCTTTCTCCTCACAAGGTCTTCTAAATCCCTGACAGGGATATTTTCCTTTTCAAGGGATGTTGATCAGGGGAAAACCCTCCCACACTCAGTAAAACCCTCGGCAAGGTTTAGTACCTATCCCAGGAGGATCGGCTAGGGGCATCCCCAACCAAGTTCCTCGAAATACTGTGTAGGGATAAATCCATCCACAAGGTATGTCATCCAATTACATGAATCTATCAGTGATGAAAAATCAAGTGAAAACTCCATTTCCTGGCCAAGGCCATCATGGTTTCTACCAAAAACCTGGCCAGCAAGAAAAATTTTCTTGGCAACCTAGTGCCAATCAAAATCTAGGCCCCTCTTTTCCTTTGAATCCACCATAACCTAGACTACCTTTCCTAAAAACTCTTCATTTGCCATATTTTTTGAGGTTATTGAATGATCTGATCTATTATGATATGCATTGGCCTCCCATGCCGACTAAGTTACCCTTAGATATTGTTAATTTTGAAGGAAATCCTGGTGAAGATCCAGGTGATCATGTTATGACATTTCATTTATGGTGCATGACTCCATTTAGTTTTTTTTATTTCAATGCACACTTATAGGAGGTACTACGAAATGGTATATCGAGCTTGATAGCTCGAAGTATGCCTACTTTAATGAACTTTCTATGGTTTTCTTATACCATTTCCAGTTATCATTGAGATACGATGCCGGCACCGAGTTGCTGGAAAAATTCAAGAAAACAAAAGCCATCCATATCTCATATCACATCCTAGAATGGCGTCACCAAAAGAGATTCATCCAAGTGAAGGTCCCTCCTGCATTTTTTATCAAATGGTTCCTAAATTCCTTTGTTCCTTGTGTATCCAAAGACGTCGTGACCTCCATAGTTTTTTTCTAAGAATATGCTATTATGAGATCCCCATAACTGGAGATGATTTACTCTCAATCTGGTATGTTGTATGAGATCATCTGGACACACCATGATCAAATTTAAACAAGACCAAATAGAAGTATGGGCCTCATGTCGATGGTATAGTAGGATCAGCACAAAATAATCCCCAGATCAGTTGACTAACCATTTGTAGCAGTTATCGATTCAACAGACTATGGCCAGCCAAAGTCCTGGTTCGACTACCCTCGTAACCCAAACGTCGGATGTACATAGTGTGTAGTCAAAAAATCCCAAGGGAAACCAAAAAACTGAGGGAAAGAGGAAAGATAAAGGCAAGAAGAGTAAGGGGCATAAGAAGGATGTGAATAATGTTGGCGAGGGTAAAACCAAAAAGAGGAAGGTGAAGTTTTTGTGTAATATTTCCACACATGATCACTTGACTTTCCAATTCCCTTATCTTGAGGAAGCCCAAAAGATATTGGAAGAGAAACAAACTGTTGTGTTAACCAACCCTTTCCCATAAGAGAAAAATATGGTTCAAGCTTCCTCATCCACGAATTTGCCTTGGGGAAATTAGGGATCCCCCGTGCCTAATGCTAATAATGAAGCCACAAACATATACATGATGAGATCAAATTCTCATCTATAGACCAGGTCTCACGATTACAGAATCTCAGAATATGTTGAAAAGGGAAAGGAAGTTTCCAACCCACCGCCTCCTCTTCACATTGAGAATATTGTGGGATAAATTATGGCTCGCATCCCTAAGTGTTCATTTAAGAAGTATTCTCACAACCTGAATGCAAGGGATTCTCAGAACTACTCCATCATGGAGGAGTTGGCACAAACTCCTTGTGCGATGTCTTCTCTGGAATTCCTCCATATTTTCCCTTCACAGAGAGAAGAATTGTTATATTCCTTGGGTGTTTTCGAGACTCCCAACTTGGAAATGATTGTTTTTTAACCTACCAATTATAATCCTCATCTTCCTCACCATGTCTCTCTTCAAATAGTAGTGGTTTTTTCCACGAAATCGTTGAAACATAACATTTTCCGTAAGGTGGTAGATGAGGGTGCCTCATCTTGCATGATGTCGTTGCCATGTTGGAAGGCCATTGGCGAACCTAATTTTTCTTCATCACTAATGTTTCTAACTATGTTTGACGATTGATCTTTTAGAACACATGTCATAATCCCCTCCCTCCCCATGTAGTTGGAGGGAAAAATTGTGTGCATCGAGGTAGAATTAGTCGATACACCTCTCGACTACAATCTCTTGCTAGGAAGAAGTTGGACCTATGCTATGACAGTGGTTGTATCCACTATTTTTCGAGTCTTATGTTTTCCTCACAAAGGTCAGATCATAAAAGTTGATCATTTATCTTTCTCTCATCCTAAACCTTCATCGAGGGCATCCATGATCCCAATGATTGATAACCTACATTCGGGTACCATCAACTTAGATGTCAATTTTTTACCATATCTAATGCCACCTTAGGTGTCGGATTACTAACCTATAGTCGGGTATCATCAACTACCACCTTCAAATTATGTCAAGTTTATTTCGGTTGTATCCGATCAACCTAAGGCTGTGATCCTTCAAGTCACTTCTTTTTCAACGAGTTATTTTAATGACCCGTGGAATTTACCTTCCCCATTGGCTTTGATGCAAGGGGTAGGGCACCCTGTAATGACTATGCCTCTATCCATTGTTGAGGTTTCATACAACATTGTCCAACAAACCTCGTCTAACCCTGATATGGCTTCCCCACAGGAGGTAGATCCCATTCTCGAGCCTATTTGGGATCAATACTCTCTTACTACTCACGATCCTTTGGAATTAGTCTTCCCCTCTAACGAGGAAATTTTGGAGGAAATGATTGGACCAGATAGACCTTGGGATGATATTCACCATAGATTTTATTTTTTACCCGAGATGCGGAGAGTAGAAGAAAGAGAGTTCACTATGACCGTGAATGAAGATGTCACTTGTCATGTTAACTCTTTGGATATGCACAAGATATATGGTGAGGAAAGAATGGAAAGTATAGTTGAAAAAATTCCTATTGACATCTCTAGAACCCCTGGCATCATTGAAAATTTTTCATCAGATTGGATTGTTTCTTCAAGGAGATTCAGATCTATACTGAATTATTTAAAGATTTTTGCGGCGTTTTTCTTGGTCGTATGAGGAGATGTCAGTCATTGACCCACATATAGTTGAACACAAGATTACAACTTACCTCGATGTTAAGCCTATCTGGCAGAAGCTTCACCTAGTCAATCCTCGCAAGGAAACAACCATAAAAGTGGAGGTAAAGAAACTCATTAAGGATGGTTTCATCTATCCAGTGCAATTGAAAGAATGGGTGTCAAACCCAATTCCTGTCAACAAAAAAAAAGGTATGATCCATGTGTGTATGGAATTTCGTGATCTAAATAAAGCTTGCCTGAAAGATAATTTTCCAACCCCATTCATTGATCAGATTGTCAATGAATGTGTGGGTTGTGAAGTCTTTTCTTTTATGGAAGGTTTTTCTAGGTACAACCATATTTAGATCAAACCCAGGGATCAACATAAAATGACATTTATATTTCCTTTGGGTACATTCGCATACAGTAAAATGCCTTTTGGATTTAAGAATGTTGGAGCCACTTTTCATCGAGCCATGTTATTCACCTTCCATGACCTCAAACATATAGTAGAGGCATATCTTGTATTTTGTTTTGGAGAAATATAAAAGGTATTTGGTCTTTGTTGAGATAATTTTAGAACTTTTGGTTGAAAGTGGTAACGATTTTCCTGAAGAGTCATTGATCAATGGGGATATTTTCCTTATTACATCTTTGGACCCTTNTTTGTTCCTTCACAGGGAGTGATGACAAGAGCTTTCTCCTCACAAGGTCTTCTAAATCCCTGACAGGGATATTTTCCTTTTCAAGGGATGTTGATCAGGGGAAAACCCTCCCACACTCAGTAAAACCCTCGGCAAGGTTTAGTACCTATCCCAGGAGGATCGGCTAGGGGCATCCCCAACCAAGTTCCTCGAAATACTGTGTAGGGATAAATCCATCCACAAGGTATGTCATCCAATTACATGAATCTATCAGTGATGAAAAATCAAGTGAAAACTCCATTTCCTGGCCAAGGCCATCATGGTTTCTACCAAAAACCTGGCCAGCAAGAAAAATTTTCTTGGCAACCTAGTGCCAATCAAAATCTAGGCCCCTCTTTTCCTTTGAATCCACCATAACCTAGACTACCTTTCCTAAAAACTCTTCATTTGCCATATTTTTTGAGGTTATTGAATGATCTGATCTATTATGATATGCATTGGCCTCCCATGCCGACTAAGTTACCCTTAGATATTGTTAATTTTGAAGGAAATCCTGGTGAAGATCCAGGTGATCATGTTATGACATTTCATTTATGGTGCATGACTCCATTTAGTTTTTTTTATTTCAATGCACACTTATAGGAGGTACTACGAAATGGTATATCGAGCTTGATAGCTCGAAGTATGCCTACTTTAATGACCTTTCTATGGTTTTCTTATACCATTTCCATTTATCATTGAGATACGATGCCGGCACCGAGTTGCTGGAAAAATTCAAGAAAACAAAAGCCATCCATATCTCATATCACATCCTAGAATGACGTCACCAAAAGAGATTCATCCAAGTGAAGGTCCCTCCTGCATTTTTTATCAAATGGTTCCTAAATTCCTTGGTTCCTTGTGTATCCAAAGACGTCGCAACCTCCATAGTTTTTTTCTAAGCAGATTCTATTATGAGATCCCCATAACTGGAGATGATTTACTTTCAATCTGGTATGTTGTATGAGATCCTCTGCACACACCATGATCGAATTTCAACAAGACCAAATAGAAGTATGTGCCTCATGTCGATGGTATAGTAGGATCAGCACAAAATAATCCCCAGATCAGTTGACTAACCATTTGTAGCAGTTATCGATTCAACAGACTGTGGCCAGCCAAAGTCCTAGTTCGACTACCCTCGTAACCCAAACGTCGGATGTACATAGTGTGTAGTCAAAAAATCCCAAGGGAAACCAAAAAACCGAGGGAAAGAGGAAATATAAATGCAAGAAGAGTAAGGGGCATAAGAAGGATGTGAATAATGTTGGTGAGGGTAAAACCAAAAAGAGGAAGGTGAAGTTTTTGTGTAATATTTCCACACATGATAACTTGACTTGCCAATTCCCTTATCTTGAGGAAGCCCAAAAGATATTGGAAGAGAAACAAACTGTTGTGTTAACCAACCCTTTCCCATAAGAGAAAAATATGGTTCAAGCTTCCTCATCCACGAATTTGCCTTGGGGAAATTAGGGATCCCCCGTGCCTAATGCTAATAATGAAGCCACAAACATATACATGATGAGATCAAATTCTCATCTATAGACCAGGTCTCACGATTACAGAATCTCAGAATATGTTGAAAAGGGAAAGGAAGTTTCCAACCCACCGCCTCCTCTTCACATTGAGAATATTGTGGGATAAATTATGGCTCGCATCCCTAAGTGTTCATTTAAGAAGTATTCTCACAACCTGAATGCAAGGGATTCTCAGAACTACTCCATCATGGAGGAGTTGGCACAAACTCCTTGTGCGATGTCTTCTCTGGAATTCCTCCATATTTTCCCTTCACAGAGAGAAGAATTGTTATATTCCTTGGGTGTTTTCGAGACTCCCAACTTGGAAATGATTGTTTTTTAACCTACCAATTATAATCCTCATCTTCCTCACCATGTCTCTCTTCAAATAGTAGTGGTTTTTTCCACGAAATCGTTGAAACATAACATTTTCCGTAAGGTGGTAGATGAGGGTGCCTCATCTTGCATGATGTCGTTGCCATGTTGGAAGGCCATTGGCGAACCTAATTTTTCTTCATCACTAATGTTTCTAACTATGTTTGACGATTGATCTTTTAGAACACATGTCATAATCCCCTCCCTCCCCATGTAGTTGGAGGGAAAAATTGTGTGCATCGAGGTAGAATTAGTCGATACACCTCTCGACTACAATCTCTTGCTAGGAAGAAGTTGGACCTATGCTATGACAGTGGTTGTATCCACTATTTTTCGAGTCTTATGTTTTCCTCACAAAGGTCAGATCATAAAAGTTGATCATTTATCTTTCTCTCATCCTAAACCTTCATCGAGGGCATCCATGATCCCAATGATTGATAACCTACATTCGGGTACCATCAACTTAGATGTCAATTTTTTACCATATCTAATGCCACCTTAGGTGTCGGATTACTAACCTATAGTCGGGTATCATCAACTACCACCTTCAAATTATGTCAAGTTTATTTCGGTTGTATCCGATCAACCTAAGGCTGTGATCCTTCAAGTCACTTCTTTTTCAACGAGTTATTTTAATGACCCGTGGAATTTACCTTCCCCATTGGCTTTGATGCAAGGGGTAGGGCACCCTGTAATGACTATGCCTCTATCCATTGTTGAGGTTTCATACAACATTGTCCAACAAACCTCGTCTAACCCTGATATGGCTTCCCCACAGGAGGTAGATCCCATTCTCGAGCCTATTTGGGATCAATACTCTCTTACTACTCACGATCCTTTGGAATTAGTCTTCCCCTCTAACGAGGAAATTTTGGAGGAAATGATTGGACCAGATAGACCTTGGGATGATATTCACCATAGATTTTATTTTTTACCCGAGATGCGGAGAGTAGAAGAAAGAGAGTTCACTATGACCGTGAATGAAGATGTCACTTGTCATGTTAACTCTTTGGATATGCACAAGATATATGGTGAGGAAAGAATGGAAAGTATAGTTGAAAAAATTCCTATTGACATCTCTAGAACCCCTGGCATCATTGAAAATTTTTCATCAGATTGGATTGTTTCTTCAAGGAGATTCAGATCTATACTGAATTATTTAAAGATTTTTGCGGCGTTTTTCTTGGTCGTATGAGGAGATGTCAGTCATTGACCCACATATAGTTGAACACAAGATTACAACTTACCTCGATGTTAAGCCTATCTGGCAGAAGCTTCACCTAGTCAATCCTCGCAAGGAAACAACCATAAAAGTGGAGGTAAAGAAACTCATTAAGGATGGTTTCATCTATCCAGTGCAATTGAAAGAATGGGTGTCAAACCCAATTCCTGTCAACAAAAAAAAAGGTATGATCCATGTGTGTATGGAATTTCGTGATCTAAATAAAGCTTGCCTGAAAGATAATTTTCCAACCCCATTCATTGATCAGATTGTCAATGAATGTGTGGGTTGTGAAGTCTTTTCTTTTATGGAAGGTTTTTCTAGGTACAACCATATTTAGATCAAACCCAGGGATCAACATAAAATGACATTTATATTTCCTTTGGGTACATTCGCATACAGTAAAATGCCTTTTGGATTTAAGAATGTTGGAGCCACTTTTCATCGAGCCATGTTATTCACCTTCCATGACCTCAAACATATAGTAGAGGCATATCTTGTATTTTGTTTTGGAGAAATATAAAAGGTATTTGGTCTTTGTTGAGATAATTTTAGAACTTTTGGTTGAAAGTGGTAACGATTTTCCTGAAGAGTCATTGATCAATGGGGATATTTTCCTTATTACATCTTTGGACCCTTTTTATGGAGATATACTCATGTATATTCAAACTCTGAAGTGCCCTTCCTCTACTTCTCACGATGAGTGTCGACGAATACTCCATTAAGTGAGAATCTATCTTATCATTGATGATACTTTATATCATTGAGGAGTTGAATGCATTCTTTGTTGTTGTCTCACTCACAAAGAGAAAGAGCTTGTATTGAATGACTATCACACTGGAGCATGTGGCAGTCAGTTCTCTGGTTTGGAAAAGCCCATAAAATTCTTCGCGTTGGATACTTATGGCCCTCGTTGATCAAATATTGTGTAGAGGTAGTCAATAAGTGTCACTCATGCTAGATATTCTCTTAGAATATGTAGGCACACCCTGCTCCCATGTTTCCAGTTATTGTTGCCCGTCCCTTCAATAAGTGGGGGATTGATTACACTACATTCTAACCGACTTCGTCTAGGGGGAATTGTTATATCATAATGGCAGTATACTACTTCACTAAGTGTATTGAATCCATGCCAACTGATCCAGGTGGATATCGGGGGCCACCCACCTTTTCCAAATGGCTCAAAACAGTTTTCTGGCCATTTTGGCAATTTACTATTTTTAGCAGGTTTTAACTTCCGGGGCCATT
>JZKD02S1961106.1:51492-65593 GCA_000966675.3 Picea glauca
AAAAACCTAACCCTAGGAGATGAAGCGCCAAAAGTCATGTGGGCCCCGTTTGGGTAAATTAGTACATCAACTTCCCGGGGTCGTAACTTTTGCATACGATCTCCGTTTTAGGCGTATGATAGCCCATTGGAAAGGTATCGTCGAGGATATTCATTTTAGGAACAATAAAAAAGGAACTTCCATATTGAAAACCTGTTTTCCCAAAAAAAAAAGTATCATTTAGTTCCCCAAAATGGCCCTGGAAGTTAAAACCTGCTAAAAATAGTAAATTACCAAAATTGCCAGAAAATTGTTTTGAGCCAGTTGGAAAGGGTGGGGGACCATAGATATCACTCCCTCCTTAGGAAGAAATGGTATCCATTGCATTGAGTGCCCGGGGGAGAGGAAAAATCATTTGATGAATATGAATCTTGGTGAGCTGCTTGCCTTGCTAAAGACGTTGCGTTGCTTGGTTTGTGGAAGGCTATCATGAGAATGTGGTTGGAAGGGTTGGAACCTTTTAACCAGTCTGGATACATGATATTATTTTGTGTAGAAGGATTATTTACACTTTGTTTCAATCTTGTCAACCTGCTTCTGTTGGATAGAAGGTGTTTGGGTCGAGGCTGTAGTGGTTGCAATATCCTTATGTTCACCTTTTGAACAGATTGTGAAGAAGTTGAATTTTGTAGTATGAGATACTACCTTGTGGAACTATTTAGGTGGAACAGTAGTTGGAACTACCTCTAGTATTTTGTAGAGATGAACCCCTAGAGAAACAATGACACTGTGGGGTTAAGACTCATAAACAGCATGGTGTCTCCACATATATGGCTGGCCCAAGAGAACATCACATACATCCAGTCGGGAAACATCACATAATACGTCATCCTTGAAGGGTTGGATGCAGTATGAAAATCGACACTGATGGTTGACACGAAGATCTCGTCCTTGGCGAAGCCACCCAATGTTGTATGGTTTTGGGTGTGGTGTTGTCGACAATCCCAATTGTTTGACAACCTCTGCTGAGATGAGGTTCTTCTGGCTTCCACTATCAACAATAAAATGCAGCAGGGTCCACTTCACCCACATTTGTGAATGAAAAAGGTGCTCCCCCTCTTCAAGATCTGTTGGTTCTTCTAGTTGAATTGCTACAGTCACGACAATAGTAGTGGGGTCTGTGTCGATGATCTATATTTTACCAGTATTTTTAGAATCAGGTTTCAGCTCCTTGTCTTTGATCTCAGCCACCAATGACTTTTTTGAGCGACATTAATCAATGTTGTGCCAGGGGATTTTGTGGAAATCGCACCATTTTTCGGTGTTCTTCTTTGTCTTCCTATGACCCTTCTTTTCATGTGGCTTGGACTAGTTTTCAGGAGACTGTTTGTTAGGACCATCTTTTTCATACTTTGGTTGTTGCGAATTTGCAGACCTGAACTCCCATTTGTTCTGGTGCTCGATTTTAACATCATATCAATAAGCAGCACTGAGTGATGAGATGTCCAGAAAAATAATTTCAGTTTGGATGTATCTTTTTAGAGCCCCACAGTATTTGAAAACCAAATGTCATCCGAAGTCTTTGATACCCAGCTTGGTGCACAAGGTATGGAAGGTATTGGTTAACTATGAAACTACTTGGCCCTTCTCTTGCCGCAATGTAGTCCATCTCATATACTACTCCTCATAGTTTCCAACAAGGTAATATTGTTCCTTTACCACATCCGCAAAGAAATCCCAAGTGGGCTCGACCCCATATATTCCAGAATCCTTTGTGGAACTTTACTCTCGGTAAGGTTCCCACCAATGTTTGACATGAGGGAGAGATTTAAGGAGTGCGAAGGTAATCTTTTCTCTATTAGAAAAATTGTGAACAAAGAAACAACCTTCTAGCATATTTAACCATTTGTCTAGGGCTTCTGCATCTATCTGTCCTTCAAATACAGGAATATCAAAATTAACTTGTACCTTGAAAGGTGAGGTTCTTCCAAATTGGTCACTTGATGAAGATGCACCCATTACTATCGGCAGGCATTGAAGGATGTGGGAAAAATTCTCCATCATTTCATCCCTCTATCATGTGAGAGATTGCTCAAGCAACAAATTGATAGGATCATCTGCTTAGTACTTTTTATTTTCTTCCTCCATGGAGGGTTTCTTGGGCGTGCGAGAGAAATTGTCTTCAAGAGAGATAAGATCGAGACCCAAATTTCTATACTCGAACCTCATTGGGGAAATGCACTGAAAAATGATCAAGAGCAACCTTCTCTAATACCACTGATCTGGATTATTTTCGGCAGGAAATGAGAGCAGAGATATAATAAATAAATGCACAGAGATATCACAGATATTCAATAATATAATAGAAATGTATCATAGATGAAAACATAAACACAGATATACAGTAATAGATGATTTCTATTAATGAAATAAATGTACAGAGACTGTAAAAATACAGAGTTAAAGACTCGCTAGAATGGTGGCATCTTATCTCTGAGAAGAGAAGTGATGGTTACTCACATTCACAAGAAGATGATTACAATGAGGCTCTGAAAGCCTTTTTACAATAAATAGGAATGCCATAAACCCTATACATCCAAAAACCTAACCTTGGAAGATGAAATGCCAAAAGTCATGTGGGCCCCGTTTGGGTAAGTTAGCACATCAACTTCCCGGGGTCATAACTTTTGTATACAATCTTCGTTTTAGGCGTATGATAGCCCATTGGAAAGGTATCATCAAGGAGATTCGTTTTAGGCACAATATCAAAGGAAATTCCATATTCCAAACCTATTTTCCTATTAATCCCTAAATAGTGGCTCATTACCCCTTAATTGGGGCATATTACATTAGTAATTTTATTTTATTTATGTTGGCTTTATTCCATTAGTTGTAATTATACCTCCTAGTCTCCTATATATACCAAGGAGACATTTTCATTTGGAATCATCTTGTAATTGGAAATTTATGTGGGCATAAGGAGGTTTCCCCCTCGAAGAGGATTATTATCTAAATGTCTCTCTTTTTCAAGGCGTTGAGTACCTATTCTGAGGTTTTTCTGTGCTATATTGATATTTGGTTCTTAACATATGGTATTAGAGATCAAGTTCTCTGGGTTTCACTGCTACATCTGAGACACCTTGGAATTTTCTCTATAACTTTTTTTCTACATCGTTTCAGAAGGAATGACTTGGAGGATATTTAGTATATGGATCAAGGTACATTGGGTTAAAATTTCATATCCTGAGGCCTTATACTTTAGGAGATACAACCTGTGTAAGATAGGGTTCTGGAATCATCCATAACTAAGTCATTGTGGAATTTTCACTATAAAAAAATTTCTGTAATGTTTCATACCCTAAACTCTGGAGACCATTCACATACATTAGTAAGGTAGTTGTGGAAAAAATTTCAGCTTATAGGTCATCTTAAATTTGTATATACACCCTGTGGAAGATATGGTATTTGACTAGTCCTATTGACTATTCTCAAGAAGGTGTTCTGGGTAAAACAACCATAACTTCTTCCTAGAGTATCCAAATTGAGTGAGACTAGCTGCATTGGATAGTGTAGAGTCATTATTATTTCGGGTACGAGTTTCCAAATTTTAAATCAATTATTTTGTGTGGGGCACACTATACAAGTGAGATCTCTTGGAAAGGACAAAAATCAGCAAGTTGTGGGGAAGTTATCATAAATTCCACTTGGCACATCCAATTTTGATCAGACCTGTGGAATTGCAGAAAAGAAATATCAGAGAACTACAAAAAAAAGTTTCATACCCATNACCTCCTAGTCTCCTATATATACCAAGGAGACATTTTCATTTGGAATCATCTTGTAATTGGACATTTATGTGGGCATAAGGAGGTTTCCCCCTCGAAGAGGCTTATTATCTAAATGTCTCTCTTTTTCAAGGCGTTGAGTACCTATTCTGAGGTTTTTCTATGCTATATTGATATTTGGTTCTTAACATATGGTATCAGAGATCAAGTTCTCTGGGTTTCACTGCTACATCTGAGACACCTTGGAATTTTCTCTATAACTTGTTTTCTACATCGTTTCAGAAGGAACGACTTGGAGGATATTTAGTATATGGATCAAGGTACATTGGGTTAAAATTTCATATCCTAGGGCCTTATACTTTAGGAGATACAACCTGTGTAAGATAGGGTTCTGGAATCATCCATAACTAAGTCATTGTGGAATTTTCACTATAAAAAAATTTATGTAATGTTTCATACCCTGAACTCTGGAGACCATTCACATACATTAGTAAGGTAGTTGTGGAAAAAATTTCAGCTTATAGGTCATCTTAAATTTGTATATACACCCTATGGAAGATAGGGTATTTGACTAGTCCTATTGACTATTCTCAAGAAGGTGTTCTGGGTAAAACAACCATAACTTCTTCCTATAGTATCCAAATTGAGTGAGACTAGCTGCATTGGATAGTGTAGAGTCATTATTATTTCGGGTACGAGTTTCCAAATTTTATATCAATTATTTTGTGTGGGGCACACTATATAAGTGAGATCTCTTGGAAAGGACAAAAATTAGCAAGTTGTGGGGAAGTTATCATAAATTCCACTTGGCACATCCAATTTTGATCAGACCTGTGGAATTGCAGAAAAGAAATATCAGAGAACTACAAAAAAAAGTTTCATACCCATAAGGGGCTGAAAACTTTGTAGATACAACAGAAGAAATATTGTCTAGCAGAACCACCTCAAAATCAAGGTTCAAAAGTGATACTTGGCCAACATGCCACCCAAAAAGGGAACTTCTACACCAAATAAGCCTCTAGACAGTCCTACTTGGACTCTTGATGAAGGTGAAGAAATGTGTAGTGACATAAATGAATTACAAAAGAAGACAGTTAAAAAATATGAACTATAAGGGATGATGGATTCAATTGAAGCTAAATTGGAGGCAATAATGGATACTAAGATGGATGGTTTAAAAAGGGAGATCATGGAAGGAATGAAAATTTTCCTAATAGAGAAGACACTTGAAAGTGAAAATGTGCCCCATGAAATTCATGATGAGGACACAAGGAAGATGAATCAAGAATAGAGAAACTCCAATCTTGGGTTGAAGACCAACCATGTTCCTAAGATCGATATGAGGAAGTTTGATGGAAAGTTCCCTATCACATGGATACTTAAGATGGAGAAATTCTCTGATCTACATAATGTGCCACATGCACAAAAGGTACAAATTGCTTCTTTATATTTAGAACCCAATCATTTTTTATGGTATCGATTTCTTTGTTCTCGCAAATCACTCGTCACTTGGACAATTTTCATAGAATAAATGATAACACACTATGAGGATACAAGGAGAAATACCTTCTTTAGCCAATTGATAAATCTAAAGCAAAAGGGTTCAGTTAGAGAGCACATTGAGAACTTCCAAAGATTGAATATAAAGGTAATNGAACTATAAGGGATGATGGATTCAACTGAAGCTAAATTGGAGGCAATAATGGATACTAAGATGGATGGTTTAAAAAGGGAGATCATGGAAGGAATGAAAATTTTCCTAATAGAGAAGACACTTGAAAGTGAAAATGTGTCCCATGAAATTCATGATGAGGACACAAGGAAGATGAATCAAGAATAGAGAAACTCCAATCTTGGGTTAAAGACCAACCATGTTCCTAAGATCGATATGAGGAAGTTTTATGGAAAGGACCCTATCACATGGATACTTCAGATGGAGAAATTCTTTGATCTACATAATGTGCCACATGCACAAAAGGTACAAATTACTTCTTTATATTTAGAACCCAATCATTTTTTATGGTATCGATTTCTTTGTTCTCGCAAATCACTCGTCACTTGGACAATTTTCAAAAAAGAAATGATAGCACACTATGAGGATACAAGGAGAAATACCTTCTTTAGCCAATTGATAAATCTAAAGCAAAAGGGTTCAGTTAGAGAGCACATTGAGAACTTCCAAAGATTGAATATAAAGGTAATNTCCCTTTTAGTGGTCCTTCGTTCCAACACACACATACACTTGCTCCAAAATTCACATGAAGATAATCCACAAAATCTTGATGGGCAAATGGTGGCCTCAAGCATCACTAGAAACAGGATTCTTCACACAGTCTTCGGCCTATTCTTTTATCAATTTTTTGGCTTGATCTTGCTTATCCTTTTCCATGAGAATCCCATGATTATATAGGAGAAGGTGAAGTGGTTAAAGGGATGAGGATGATCCCACCAAATCATAGAAACCATTAGGATCACAACCATACAGACGCCACCTCGTATTCTAGAAGATTCCCCTTCTAGAAACTTCATGAAACCTCTTTCCTCTTTTAGCTTTGGAACGTCATCGCACCTTACCTATATAACAGCCTGCAAAAATCTCGCGGGACAACTATAGAGTAGCCTGCAGAAATGATAGATTTCCACATTGTGTAATATGTGCAGCCTGTGGACCCTTTCTAAAAAGAAGTCTTGTAGAGGAGGAAAGAAGTAGATTTTCTCAGGAAAAAAGTCGTGTTAGGAGCCTAAACACATGTTTGTGAAATCATCACTAGGGTGACCAAAATTATGTATAATAGAATGCCCCCCAAAGTATGAGGCTGGAACTTGTGACAACTGAAACACTTTGTAAAAATGTGTGTGTGTGTTGGGAACAAGGAGCGCAACAATTGGGAACTTGCAAACAATCAAGCATCCGCACAATATTATACCATGTCTAAAGTAGGCATTCCCATGTTCAGACTATAAATGATTGAAATCATAAATATAAGTCATGGCCACCAATTATTCACTATGGATCCATGTCATCAAGATTCTACATAGCCACCAGGAATACACTATGGATCTATGTATTGGAAAACTCATATACACACATAGCCATGGGACATACAAAGTGGATCTATGTGTCAATTCAAATCATAAATACTCCATCTCAACCTGGATAAAAAATGATGAGGTACAGGGTCTTCAATCCCATCGTCTGTTAGTACGAATCTAGCCATGTGATTACAAGTGCAGAAGTCGAACATTGTTAGAAACCACTTGATTACCGATCATTAATGAAAATTGTTAACAAGTGTGAGGGAAATCACCATTGATGTCAATGACTCCCAAGGTACCATAGTACAATCCAATGAGTGTGAATATATGAGTTGAAGTTGAACACTCGATGGAATCTCTTGATCAGGGATCAATGATGTAAATCCACTTTCGAAAGTGAAGAAACCTTCCATTGAGGCATGCAGGCTCTAATGCACTAAATAATTTCTAAGTATTGTTCCTGAATAATGAGCTGAATTCGAAATGAAAAGACTCGTCACAGGAGGGGCTTGATGTATCCCCCATCAAATGACACAAAATAAGTAACAGATTTAGGGTAGAGAAAAGTAAGAACATGATTTGAAACTGACACAAGGAAGGCCAACACGGTAGGAGTTGACAATTTCAGATGGTTGACTCAATAGAGGGCTTGGTTGAACTTCTCTTGAACATATGAATGGCACGACACTGGTCTTGGAAGAATTGACTCAAAGACGGCCCAAGATATGAACTTGCAGAAAGTCATACGAGAGACAAATGGATTTCCCAACCTGGATTCAAATGATGAAGGGGGTGCCATGTTCAAGAGCGATGCTTACTGCCACTAACAAAAATACAGAGACACATCACTTTCCCAAATTTTCCCCCACCATTTTTGGCGATTACCTCTCTATTTTTACGCAAGCTTGAGGAGGATAACATGTGCTTGTTGATGTAAGCTCATCCTTCGGACGAGTCCCTCAGAGTATTTTTAATGAACCCTAAGAAGGAGTGTTTCGGTCCCATATGGGACTTTCGATGTTTGTTTAACGAGTCCAAAGATAGAAAACTCAAAGATCTTTCATATTTTTAGAGTCTAGAAAAACACTTAAAAGAGAACGCTCTTAGTTCCTTTTTCGTAAAATATTTCAATAGGACCGAAAAAGTGATAAACTATCGCCCATTGAACGTTTTATTCAAATACTTTTAAAAGCGTGAACATAAAAAGGTCGTTCGACAATCTTTTCGTTTTTAAGGAGTGTGAAAAGAGATTAAAGGTTACTCCATAAGTTTCATTATTTTTTTGTTACCATGACTACTACGAAAAGACAACAAAAGTATACTTAGTTATGTTCTCATCAATTTTCAAGCATGAGAACGAACAAAGACTAAGGTCAAGGTGTTTCTAAAAAACCCTAAAACATAATCGTACACGCGACGAAAAAGAAAAAAAAATCGCAAAAATTGTCCATACTTCATTGTTCAGAACCATAGTCTGCCCATCTGCGAGAAACAAAACACTCACTAGACCATTAGGCTGGTAGGTTTTTGAGAAAATATATTTAAATGATATAAAATATTTTTAGAAAAAGTAAAAAATGAGATAAATAGGGGTAATAACTCATTTTCACTATTTCATTTGTATTTGGTCAAAAACTTGTCTAAGAGCCCTTTTTTCACCTCATATTTCGATGGTCGATTGCAGGGAGCAAAGGCCATCATTCGACGAACGGTTTGCATGAAAATGGTGAGCACCTCGTCTTCTTCCTTTTCAAAGGTTTAAAATTCTTTTCAATCGGTTAAAAGATGATTTTTTGGGTGAATTTTTGGGCTGTAGACGTGCGCTAGGGCTACCGAAGGTGCCCTATATCGGGGCCTGTGGAATGCAAGGATTTCTGCAAGTGCCCAATAGTTCACCTGCAGAAACCCCGCTCTGTAAGTGAAGCCCAGTTGTGGCAGCCAAAAACCCAAAAATAAAAAGATGCGTTGGACCAAAATGAATTCCAAAATATTATGAATAAAGGTGCTAACTTCCTTCTTTCATCCTCACGCAAGTATTTTGATTACAAATATGTTGGAGTGGAGAGAAAGGGAGCATGAAGACAATGATGCAATGGATTTAAATGATCTGGGCACCATAAATTCCCTATGACAGTGTGGTTTGTTAAAGTTCTTCAAGATCCGAGGCATGAGAGCCCAACTGAGACTGTTGGAATATTTGGTTCATATGTGGGATGTGGACCAACAAGTATTTCATGTGGGTGTTCATGTGCTTTCCTTGGACATCAAAGATATTTACTTATTGACAAGGCTATCCCATCGTGGGGCACAAGTGATCTTAATAGGAGGTCAAGGTGGTGGTTTTTCGATGAGTGAATACATCAGATGCTATTGTGAACCTGAGGCCGAGCAGCGCAAGGTTAAAGTGGCTATCAGAGGGGTTTGTGATCTGATGCTCAGAATAATTCTTTTCACCATTGCATGGATTGTAGGGAGTGCTTCTCCACACATGGCTCTGCAAAGCTACTTCCAGTACATTGTGGAATGCACAGAACCTCGTGTGTTCAATTGGTGCGATGGACTCCTCCGCAGTATGAAGAGACAATTGACCAAGAGAAAGAATGGGGAACTAAAGCAATTTGGGTACGGATCCATTTTCGTATCTTTCTTCCTAGAAAGAGTCCCTCACCTACGCCTACAAGTAGAGTGGAATATACCAGTGCCACGAGATCCACGGATGAAACGGTGGTGTGATCTCATGTCCCACCATGTAGCAGGGCCCATTATTAAATATAATGATACATTTTTTGATTGGTTGGAGCCCTAGATCTTGATGATTGATGACTATGCATATGTTAGGCTAGATTTTCACCATGATCCTAACTTGGTGATACCTGATGGTTTTCAGTGGGGGGATATATGTAAGAAAAAAAATTTTCTTTTATGGTGTTTCTGTAAATTTTTTAAAATATTAAACACATTTTTTCTTTTTATGTTTTCAATCCAATGACTAATCAAAATATTTTGACCATGCAGATGTAGGGCCATTCCAACCCCCGAGTATATCCCCTATCTAGAGGCAAGGGGAAGCAGTGGTAGTAGTAGGATGAGATGCGGAATATTATGAAGCAATCGAGCAGAATCTAGAGGGTTTGACTGCAAGCATCCCAGATATGTCAATTGATGAGGTCCCGAGGTGTTTCTAGCACCATACCGTAGGCATGGCTGGTCCACTGAGATGATTGCTCCGTAGGGTAGCACAAGAAGTAGTGTGTTAACATGAGCAGCATCCATGATGCCATTTTGTAGAAGCTATGAGCTTCATATTTTCATATTTTGGTCTTCGGACGAACAACAATATTTTTGTAAAAAAAATTTATCGTTATATATATACATGAGTCTTCTGCCGGCTTATTTTTGTTTGTATATTACATGTGATGTGTGATTGGATTTATAAATGTCTCATATGTCTATCTAACACATAATTAGCTAATTCATCAGTTAATATATTTAGACATCTAGGAATGTGATCATACTCGATATAATCAAAATAATGCTCCAATAGGTGAATTTGTAAATATACCCATAACAAAGTAGGACTTCAAATAGCATAGACATTAATTAACTGTAGCACTACAAGCTATGAATCAAGTCGTATAACCAGGCAACGAATCCCAAGTGAGATAGCATCGGTCAACAATTCGATGACTACACTATACTCTGCTATATTATTCATTGCACGACCGAGGCAAACACCGTGTAGACTGATAAGTTTGTTCGTGGGTGCATAGATTAGCCATGCAGTAGAAGCTAGGTTTTGAGTACTATGACTAGTGCCAACGGCGAAGCCAAAATGGGGTAACGAAGACTTCAACATATGGAAACCAATCACAATGCAAGGTAAGCGGTCGAGGGTAGAAACTAAATAATGAAAAAGTACACAGCAGTATGATACAATAAAATACAAGCACTCATGCAAAGATAGTCTAATCATAGTACTTCTTCAAGTAAAGCCCATTTCTGGGTTCACTCAAAGGAATGCCATCATAATTTACTAACACTCATTTAACGATATAAGGGCCTCGCCACATAGCCTCGAATTTTCCAGCTCCTAGAAAATCACGATCTTGTTCATAGAGGAGAACTAGATCACCCTTAGAGAAAATGTGTGGCTTAACATGCTTGTCATATTGGGATTTGACGCATTTCTTTTGGGTTTCAATAACTAGGGTGTCATCATGACGGGCTTCATCCAATTGCATAAGATATAACAAACGTTCTTCTTCAGTAGAGGTGTTTGGTAGAAGTTCAATGGCTAGTTTTAACAATGGAATCTCACACTCAATCGCTAGGACAACTTCTATACCATACACTAATTGGAATGGTGTAAACCACATGGTAGACTTCACGGATGTCTGATAGGCCCATAATGCTAAAAACAACATCGTGTGCCAACTCGTTCTGTGAATTCCTATAATCCATCGAAGCATGGTGCTAAGAACCTTGTTGATCTCTTCAACTTGGCCATTGGCCCATGGATAGTAGGGGATTGAGTTTTCATGTCGAAGACCCAACTTTTCTGTAAGCTCAAACATCATAAAGTTTCGAAAGTGGCTACCGTGATCAGAGACGATAGATTGTGGGATTCCAAATCGTGTGATGATGTGATTGAATATGAATAGGGTTGCAGTTTTTCCCATATTATTGAATGTAGGCATTGCCTAGGCCCATTTCGTGAAATAATCCAAAGCTACGATAATGTATCCATGACCCTCAGCTGAGTGAGGGTTACAGGTCATGAAATTGATACCCCATTTAGTGAAAGTTCCAATGGAAACTAGAGGGTGTAAGGGAGTGGGATGAGATCTTATCTTATGATTATATGTTTGGCAAGCATGGCATTTTTGAATGACAGTTATACAATCTTTAAACAAAGAAGGCCAGAAGTACCCTGCTCGCAAGATCTTTTGGGAAGTGGCATACTTGGACATATGACCGCCACATGCTCCAGAGTGGTAGTCATTTAAATCTTTATCGGCCTCATCAAAGGTGACACAGCGTCTGGATATAGAGTCAACACCATGGCGATAAAGAGTGTCACCAAGAATGATGTATTGAAGGGCTTAATAGTGGGTGCGACGATAGTTTGTACTAGAGAGGTCTGGCTGGAAAGTTTGAGTCTGGAGATAAATGATAATATCTCCATACCAAGCATCATTAGAACTGATCAGAAAAAGGGATTCAGCTGGTAGGGAATCCTCTGCCACCTTTTCTGTCTCAGTGGAGGGAAGGGCACATATTAGTTCGAAAAACACCAAGGATTTCTTGGACTTAGCACGTTCAAATTCTAAGTCAAACTCCTAGAGAATTAATATCCATTTGGAGTATTTTCCCCCTATCAATTGACATGTAAGAATGTCTTGCATAGGGTTGCAATCATAAATTACAATGGTCTTGCATAATAGAATATAGTGACAGAAATGTTGGACAGCTTGAATAGCTGCCAAGGCTAGTTTTTCAACATGTAAGTACTTGGATTCGGTAGTTGTGAGACTCCAACTCAAATAATAAATGACATGCTCATCATGTAAATCGTCTTCTTAGACTAGAACCATGGCAATGGTAGAGTCTGAAGCAGCGAGATAAAGGAAATAATCTTGACTATAATCGGTTGGGAAAAGTAGTGGGGTACAGGTTAAAATCAGTTTCAAAGTGTTGAAGGCTTTGTTGGCAGTGGTGTCCCATACAAACTCAGATCCCTTATTTAGTAGTCGAGTAAATCTGAGTGTTAACTCAGCGTAGTTTGGGATAAAATGATGTAGAAAGTTTGCCTTCCCTTGCAAACTTTGTAGTTGGCTAAGTGAGGAAGGAGGAGGGAGATTGAGGATCTCCTTGACCTTCAAAGGATCTATCCTAATCCCCTGACATGACACAATAAAGCCCAGGAGTGTTGGAATACACACAAAAGACACATTTATGTGGGTTTAAGCATATATGATAGAACCGACAATGAAGGAAAATGGCTCGGAGGTGAGCTGGATGATCACTACGATGCATGGAATGTGTTGGTAGGTTATCTAAATAGGGTTGTACAATATGCTTAATATCATGGAAAGTGTAAGACATAGCACGTTGAAATGTTGCACCGATGTTTTTCAAACCGAAGGGTAGTTTCCGGTAGGCAAAAATGCCCCAAGGACAAATGAAAGTGGTTTTGTATTGATCCACGGGTAAGATATTGATTTGATTATATTCGGAGAAACCATCCATCAAAGAGAAGATTTCACTTCTGGCGCAATCGTCGATGATTTGGTCAACGAAGGGGGTAGGAAAGTTGTCCTTAGGACAAGCTTTGTTAATATCCCTATAATCAACACAGACATGGATCGTACCTTGTTTCTTGTTAAACGGAACTAGATTGGATACCCAATCAGTCAAAGCCATTGGATAAATAAAGCCATCTTTAAGAAGTTTTTTGACTTCAAGCTTGATAGCAGCTGCTTTATGGGGTGGACCGGGCGAACTCTCTACCGGATGGGTTTAGCGTTCGATTAGGTCTTAATTTTGTGTACAACAATATCAGGGTCAATACCTGGCATCTCTTCATAGCTCCACGTGAAGATGTCACGAAATTCTTGAAAAAGTGACTTATATTGGACAACCTCATCGGTGGAACATGAAGCTCCGATGTGGAAATTTTCGGCAACTCTAGGTTTAATAGATATGTTGAGGGGGATGGTGGGTGAAATGTTGCTTAAGTTCCCTTCATATAACACATCGTGTGTGGATTTATGAACCGAAGAAATAATTACAACGGTTGACGAAGTCGAGATCCATTGGTAACTCTCAATGGTGTGTTGTTTGAGAAAGAGAATGGAATGATGATGCCCATCATCCCAAGGAGTATCTTCCATTGACATAACCAACATAATAATCTCATCCATGGGAAAAATAACGTGGAATGGATCAAGAGACGAGTCACCGAGAGAGTGAGTAGAAGGTTCATCCCATTGAATGGCTTGGTAGGTGAATTCAATCGGACTTAAAGACATCTGGTCGTCGTAGTGAAGATAATCACCGGGTTCAGGTACTATCCATGGGTGAGAAGACGTGGGAGTTTCATGGACGGAGGTGGAAATCATGTTAATCGAGGCAACCAAAGGAGGTGGAACGTCAGGTGGTGGGATTGGAAACGTACCCATCCGAGTTGAATCTTTTAGTAGACCCACAATGACATTCTCGTAACCAGGGGGTGTATTTGCAATGAAAGGTATGTTGTTGGTACGTGTATTACCAAGAGGTTCTTGGTGAGATGCCAAGAA
>JZKD02S1961117.1:0-11343 GCA_000966675.3 Picea glauca
AAGTGCAAAACTTGTGAAAAGGTTAGAAATTCACACCTCTAAAAAATTGATCCCTCTAAATGCTTGATAAATCAGGAGTTAAGATTAATATATTTATTTTACAAAATACAAATTAGAAAATATTTAAAACATCTTTAAAAAAATATAAAAAATAGAATTAAAAAAGAATTATCAACCAAAAGAAAACATTAAAAAAGCTTTATATAAAAAGAAAATTAGGGTAAAAAAAACTTTATATAGAAAAATGACTATTAAAAGTGTTTTAAGAGTCTTAACAGAATCTTTATAACCGTTTTTTAATAAATATATATTTTCTATTATTATTTTTTAAAGTTTTTTAGTTTTGTTGTTTTTAATTTTTTTACAAATTGTTTTATACTATTTTTATATTTTATTTTATTTTAAATCTAATATTTTTTTAATTTGTTTATTTTTAATTACTTTCTTAATTAATTAATTTTACAAAGATTTTTTTTTTTTTAATTTTGTTTCCATTGTTTTTTAAGCTTTTTAACCCATTTTTTGTTTTGTTTTTAAAGATTGTATTTTTATTCTTATGAAGAGGATGATAATAGAGTGGGGTTCAATAGGATGGGTTTGATTGTAATATTGGTGATCCTTTCAGACATGATTTCAACAATAGTGTAATTTAAAGTTTAAAATAAAAGTGGTACTACTAATATCTCATTTTTTTATTCGATGGTTCATTTTAAAATTGTGGTCATAATAATATTGGTTGTTGATGCAATTGTTTTAAACAAGTTGTAATTTTAACTCTCCAAAAATAAGAAGATGTTATTTATAACATTGTTTTCCAATTCATAAGAGTAGAAAATCTCCTAATCCTTATACTCCATGAGAATAAGATGAGTGAGGAGGAATCTCTCTAGGACATGCAAAGACTATGGAAAGTAGGAAAAGAAAAAACCATAAGTGCAAGAGGCGCATTGAGCGACTTATGCAAAATGTGGAATATAGAAGTTTTGAAACTTGTGGACTATTTTCAATCTCCAAATTGGTTGATGGTAACACTCTCCATGATTTCCACAAGTATGAATCTCTCCATTATCAATGTCTATATGTCAAACAATTATTGTGAAAAAACTGAGTGTTGGGGTTCTCTTTTAGACCTAGAAAAAGGAAACCTTCCCTAGAACCTTATCATTACGGGAGATTTTAACATCACAAGAAGTCTCAAATAAAAATGAGGGGGATCCATAGTGAGAGATAAATTTAAGAACAAAATGTATGATCTCATCTTGGATCTGGATATTTTTTATGTTCCCCCCATTAAGGGTTCTTTTAACTAGAATGATAAAAGGGTGGGGCCTGGTCACATTACTGCCAGTTTGGATCATATTTTAATCAATAGCTCCTTTCTCACCTTTCCTAAAAACATTTCTTCTTCAATCTTCCCCTAGGCGGGCTCGAATCATCACCCAATAAATTTGACCCTTACTCCTGAGATTAATTGGGGTCTCGTTCCTTTCAAGCTCAATCCATTGTGGATGGACCATCCTGATTTTTTTCCTCTAGTCTCTCACACTCTGTGCCAATGGATTTCGGGATCCCCAGTGCACATATAGGAGCAAAAGCTAAATCTCACCAAAGATTCCCTCAAATATTGGTCTAAAAGTTTCTCACGCCCTCATCACATCAAAGTAATAGAAAAAAACAAAACCTTGAAGAAGTTTAGGAGGAAATCAAAACAATTGAAGTTGTAATATTCCAAATATAAAATAGTATGCAGAAAATAAATAATTATCTAGAAATGGAATATAAACAACGATATAACCAAAACAACACCACAATAATACCTAAATAATACCATAATAACACCAGAAAGAGAATTTTGATTACTGAGAGAAATGTTCACTTACCTCTTTGAGGGGGAAAAATCCAGTAGAGAAGAGCTATTTTACAATAATATCCAAGACAAAAATTCTCATACCCTCTACTCCTATTTATACTAAATATGTCTATCAAAAGAACAATCTAGAGGAAGATCCTTCTAGAACCGGAAGCTTACACTTGACTTATTCTTCTTTATTTCTAGGCCTTATTAATATTGACCTTTATTACATGGAAATATATTATTATAACTACGTGAGGGGTTAGGTCCCTAACATTTCCTCCCCCCTAAATACATCCTTTTCCTGAATGCTTGAGATGAGGAAATTGTTGCAGAATGGTAGTTGGTTCCCAAGTGGAATCTGTTGTAGTTGTATCATTTTACTGGACTAACACTTCCTTGATGGTTCGTTGAAGAAGATGATGCTCACGTTGGTACAAAACTGCTTGTGGTTGTAGCCAAATGGATCCTTCTTCATCCAACTTGGGAAGGTTTGTTTGAGTTTGGCACTTAGTTCCAATCACCTTATTTAAGCAGGAAACACTAAAGACAAGACGGAGCTTAGAATGACTAGGAAAAGCTAACTGATAGGCCACTTGTCCTACACACTTGAGAAAGGTATAAGGACCATAAAATTTGGGTGCTAGTTTTTGAGAATGGTCAGCCTTCAAGGAATTTTTCTTGTAAGGTTGCAGTCGAAGAAACACCTGATCTCTTTCTGTAAATTGACATTGAGAGATACCTTGATCTCCTTGTTTCTTCATGTGATTTTATTCCATGACCAAATTCTCTTTGAGGGTATAGATAATAGCCTCTCGAACTGTAAGAGTTTGTTAAACCTCTTGGACCTTCGAGACACCTCGAAAATATGATAGAACTGAAGGTGGATCTTGTCCATATACCGCTTCAAAAGGAGTCATGCGGGTAGTTGTATGGTAATAAGTGTTGTACCACCATTCAACTAGTGGTAACCATTGATCCCACCGATTTTTCCTTTCCGATGCAAAGCACCTCAAATATGTTTCCAAAAACTTGTTGACAACTTTAGTTTGACCATCATTCTGGGGATGATAAGTTGTGATGAGATGCAATTGAGAGCCTTGTATCTTGAACAGTTATTTCCAAACATTGTTGGTGAAATTTGAGTCGCAATTAGAAACAATATAATGAGGCATGTCGTGAAGCTTGAAGACCTGATCCATAAAAAGTTGAGCCAGAGTTGAGGCTATAAATGGGTGTTGAAGAGCACATAAAAGAGCATACTTGGAAAGACGATCAAGTACCACCATGATGACTGATTTATTGCCCGATTTAGGTAAGCCTATAATAAAATCCATAGAGATATCCCGCAAAATATAAATTGGAATCAGAAGCAGTTGTAGTGTGCTAGGAGATTTGATTGTTTTTCCCTTGTTGCATAGAAAAACATCACATTCATCCATTAAATTGAAAATTTCATGTTTCATACCATCCCAGAAAAAATAGCGTTTGACCTGGTCATAGGTTTTGGTAAACCCTAAGTGCCCAACGATGGGTGTAGCATGAAGCTTAGAAAGTACAGTGGATTTAATTTTTGATCGTTTAGTTAAATACAAATGAACTTTCTATTGAATCTCATCATTGAGCCAAGAGTACCCTGGGGAGACTGGAGAATTGGCCTGCAATTGTTGTATCAGATGCGAAATTTTGGTATCATGTAGCCATTCCTAGAAAACAACTTGGAGCCAATATAGTACAATGAAGGAGAGGGAAAAAAGGGACCCTTCATCTTCATATTTTATGGAAAGTGCATCAAAAACCACATTGTTTTTACCCCTTCTTGTAAAGGATCTCATAATCATATCCAAAGAGCTTCGTCACCCTTTTTTATTTCTCTGGGAAGGAAAGGCATTGTTCCAAAAAATAATTGAGGCTTTGATGATCTATCTTAATTTGGAAGTGTTTCCCCAATAGACAAGGGAACCAAAGATCCATGACATGCACAATAGCTAACATTTCCTTTTCATAGATTGATTTTCCCAAATGTCGCTATGACAATTGTTTGTTGGTAAAGGCCAAAGCCCAACCCTCTTGCATAAGGACTGCTCCAATTCCTTTCTCGGAAGCATCACATTCTAGGACAAAGATATTTTTGAAATCAGGAAAGGCCAGGACTAGAGTGGTAAACATGGTCATCTTCAAGGTTTGAAAATCCTGAGCAGCTGCTAGAGTCCAAGTGAAAGAATTCTTTTTAAGGAGAGAAGTGAGAGGTGTCACAATCTTTCCATAATTCTTAACAAACTTGCGATAATACCCTGTTAAACCTAGAAATCCACGCAAGATTTTGAGAATATTTGAGTGAGTCCAATATTGCATAGATTCAACCTTTTTAGGATCCAACCTGACATAGGCATTTCCAACAAGATGAACAAAGTACTCGACTTATGAGGCGCCAAAATAAAATTTAGATTGTTTGAGGAAACGTTGGTGCTGAGAGAGTATATGGAGAACTCAATCCACATGAGAAATATGGGTTGTCCATGTTTTACTATAGATGAGGATATCATCAAAGAAAAATAAGACAAAATGATGGAGAAAATGACAAAATACATGATTCATGAGGCTTTGGAAAGTGAAGGGAGCATTACACAAGCCAAACGTCATGACCAAAAAATATTTGTGGCCCTCATGAGTTCTAGATGAAGTCTTAGGAATGTCTTCCTCATTCATACGTATTTGGTGGTAGCCAAAATGAAGATCAAGTTTACTAAAGAACTGGGAGCCACTAAGTTCATCCAAGAGGTCATCAATGACAAGAATGGGAAATTTGTCTTTAATGGTGAGTTTGTTGAGGGAGTGAAAGTCAGGACACATGTGCCAAGAACCTTCTTTCTTAAGGTCCATGACCACATGAGAAGAGTAGGGATCGTACTATGGTGGATAACACTTGTTTTGAGCAATTCTTGAACAATTTTCTCAATTTCATTTTTTTGGGAAAAGGGATGACGATAGGGACATATATTGGGAAGAATGATTACCAGGAAAAGGGCAATGGAATGATCATGAACACCACAGGAAGGAGGGAGTCCCTAGGGAGTGGAAAAAACCACTTGATGTTTAGAGAGGATGGATTGGAGGTCCTGCGACATAAAGGGTGTCTCAGTGGCTTGTATGGCATGGAGTTGTGCAATAATGCAAAAATGACCTTTTTTAGCAGATTTTCCATGCGATGGGAACTAATGATCTCTGGGGAATTGACGGTGATGACTTGGAACTTATATTGTTATCCCTCATGTTTGAATTGCATGGTTCATTCCATAAAATACATGAGAATGGGAGCCAAAGTTCTTAGCCATTTTGCATCCAACACAATGTCACAATCACCCATGTCAATAGAAAACATATGGGATTCCATGTGGTACTCACCAATTTGGAGATGCACATTTTCACAATGCCCTCCACATTTCATGGACCCACCATTGGAAATCATGATTTGAAAATTATTAACGGCACAGATATAGCAATTAGTTTCTTGGGCAATGCGGTGATGAATAAAATTATGGGTGCTTCCACTATCAACAATAATGATGACCTTCCTATACTTAATGTAACCAATTATCTTGCGGGTTTTGGGAGAAGAGAGGCCAGTGAGAGAATTTAGGGAAATGATCGATTATAATTTGGGAGGGTCTGAGGGAGGGGTCATGTCAGTGGGTTCAAGTGACAAGTACACAAGGGGATCCTAAACATCATCTTCTAAAACATCCTCCAAGATGTCCATAAAAAAAAATTGTTCCTTACACTTGTTCCCAGGAAAATATTTGTCATCACAATTATAACAAAGGCCTTTTATTTGGAATTCCGCCATTTCATCCCTAGTCAATTTATGGATCTTTAGTGGAGTAGAAGGAGGAGTGGGAGTGACTGGTTTAGTGCAAGGAATAAAGGAGGGTTTTTGGTTTTGAGAAGAGAAAACATGTTGTTATTCCTTAGCTATTTTAGTAGCATCCACTCAAATCTGAGGTCGAGCCATGAGGACATGGGAACAAATCTCATCCTTGAGGCCACTGATAAAAAATTATTGAAAAAAATCATCAGACAGTCCCTCTGTACGAAAATCCAATCGCTCAAAAGTGGTTATAAAGTCTTCCACTGTGCGAGATTGTTTCAACTCTGTCATATGACCTAAATGGTTGGTGTTAGTGTCAAAGTGTTTTTAAATCTCTTCCAAAAAGTGTGTTGAAGCCACATACCCTTGACGTGCATTTTTTCTCCACTGCCACCATTTCCAATGTTCTTGATCTAGATGGAAAACACCATACTATATTTTGGCCAACTCATTTGTAATGTCATATAAAGAGAAATAATGTTCCATTTGATTTACCTAGCCAGTGGGATCTGAGCCATAAAATTTGGTCACATCCACATGGGGAAGGCGTAGGTCATGCTGAAAGTGACGGGGCTAAAAAATTTGGGAATGAGAGGAAGTTTCACCTTTGGTTTTCAAAGGTGGTTCATATGAGGGAAGATCTGGAGGGATATGCAGCTCGACAAAGATCATCGTAGTGAAGGAGATAAACTGGGTATTCAAGGATTCAAGCTGGGTAGAAAGGTCTTGTTTTAGGTCTTGTTTGAGTTCCTCTATTTTGGCGTTGATGGACAAATGCATGTTTTTATTGATGGTGGAAACATTGGCACTGAGTTGTTTCACTTCTTGTTGGGTTTCTGTGAAATTAGAGTGCAGGGCATTGAAGCGATCTTCTACATATTGGCTATGGGTGTGGGCCATGATGAAGAGGGAACATGAAAAGGGGCGGGTGGGACCACACATAAAATGGGTTATGGGTGAAGTGTATCACAATGATCAGGGATACGAGTTGAATCCAATGGGGTAAATCCCAAATAAGGGTGTTGGAATGAGGTCGGGTCCACGAGAGAAAAAAAATCGTTGAAAAATGATAGGTATGACTGCGATAATGGAGAAGAGAGGAATCTAATGGGATAGGTCTCAAATAATGGTGCCAACAGGATCCAATTTATTTATTTTTTACACTTGCGGAGTTATACTCCAATCTGAAGAATATTGTAGTGATGAAATTTCTAAATGCTTAACAGGAAGAATTGTGTAGTAATTTCGTAACCCAAATGCAGGAGACACGGTTGTGCGACAATAGATCTTATATGTTATGTTTTTGTTTCCATCCCAAGGGTTAGGATATTTAAGGGTTCTACAGACAAGGGTTTTCCCTGTGAAATATCTCTCTGATATACGTGTAGGGTCCAACAGTAGTAGTCAGCCCAATATCTAAGGGAAACAACTAACGAGGATAGATCCGACTACCAAGGTACTAGAGAGTATATTCCTGAGTGTTGTTCTCAGTGGAACTATAGTAGTCAGGAGGCCGATCGGTTTATCTATGGAGGGATTCATGATATATAGGTTGATCCATATACATGTGTTGTCTGATGCACTACCACTCAAAGGGGTACCAATAGGGGTTACAAGGGTGGCCAACATATGTGTCCTTAAGTACCACTTGTATTTCCTGCGTGTAACGACAAATCTATGTATCTTAAATACATTGAAATACGTCTCTACCCTGGAAAAAAAATTAACCCACAATTTTCTGTCGAGGAAGGTGCTCTGATACCACTTGTAATATTCCAAATATAAAATAGTATGCAGAACATAAATAATTAGCTACAAATGGCAGATAAACAATGATATAACCATAACAACACCACAATAATACCAAAATAATACCAGAATAACACCAGAAAGAGAACTTTAATTACTGAGAGCAATTTTCACTTGCCTCTTCAAGGGGGAAACCTCTAGCAGAGAAAAGTTGTTGGCCCTCGACCAAATTTTGAGGAAAGCTTGGTCAAGTTAGGACCACTTTTGGACTTCGACGGGCTAGTCGAAGATGGAGCACCCAGGCAGAGATGAGATCATAGATCTCACTTGTTTTGTGGGCTATGTGGACCCATCAAGGGGTTCATTAAGGTTTTTGTAATGGGTTATGGGATGTCGGCCCATGGGTTTACCCATGTTTAGGCCTTTTTGTAATGAATTGTAAAAGTATAAATAGATAAGAATGTATGGTAGAAGTAGAGAAGTCGATATCTTGTAAGGCTAAGTGCAAGTAGTTTTTGTTTGCTTAGTGAAACAATTTTTTTATGTAAGGCTTTGTGCTTGATAGAGGAGTGGGATTTGTCCAGTGACCTAGTTTTGGGAAGGAGGATCTGGTGCTCTGTGTGCAGATCTCTTGTCATCTGCGAAGCTTATCTATGTGGTTTAGTGCACAGGAGCAGATGAATGTAAGATATTTAGAACAATAAAGAAGATGAAGCAGTTGGTGGATGTAGCCCCACACTGGGGTGAACCACATATATCTTGTGCCTTTTGATGGCTTTGTGTTGTGTGGTTTATGCTATGATTATTCTTAGTGATTTGCTTATTATGTTTGTTAGATAGATATGATATTGCTTAGTGCTTTACTGGTTCTTTATGGATGAATGCTAGATCTAACTCATTTTTATGTGATAAGTAGTTGAAGTACTTAATATTTATTGTTACTGCACTGATCCATCCTAGGGTTTTTTTCTTCGATGTTAATGATGATAATGAGTTAATGAATATCATATTGTAGTGTTAATATAATACTTTGTGAAGTGTTTCTATCACATATTTGTGTCCTAGCTTGGTTAAAAACATCTGAGTCTTGTATCCCACCCTTCTCCTACCTCGGGTGAGACTTTTTCTCCTTCGCAGGTGTTGCCGAAAGGGTCGGTATTTAGGGTTTTGTTGGTACCGTGTTGAAGCATTGAACCTCAAGTCTTCCCCCGTGCCAACAAATGGCTCCATTGTTGGGACCTGAAACTGTAATTGTTGGGAACTGAAGTAAAGAAAAGAGAAGCTCTATGCGTAGATCTGTTGTTTTAGTGCACAATACTCTACTTGACTTGTGAAGCTCTGTGCTAAGAGAGAAATTTGATATGAAGAAAAGAGGTAAGATCTTAAAAGAGGTAAAGCTTTGTGCTTTGATAAGAGTAAGATAAGTGAAAGTTTTTGTTTCCAAAGCATGAATTTAAGTATGTTTAATAGATTTTGTCCTAGTCTGGAAGCTATGGCACAGTTGGAAGAAATATTTGATCTAAGAAAATATAATAGAAATGAAGAAAGATATGGTATTCCTATGCATACAATGATTTTTTGGGCTAATAAGTGGATGTAGGAACCTAGAAATAATTTTTTGCAGGTCCATCATTGTGATGCCAGTGCGTAGTACCGAAGAGGTTTGGGAACATACAAGAGAAAGAGAGGATTTACACTATGTTATAACTATAGAATATCTAGACATCTTGCTAAGGAATTCCTTGGTACAGGTCCTATTTCTCTTTGTTGCAAAATTGTTGGTCATGAGGTTGAGGATTGTCCAAAGATTATTGATAAATTTGAAAGGATGAACATGAGACAAGAAAACTATGAAGGAAGTCAAGAGAATAAGAGAAATGTTGGCACAAGGGCATATCCAAAGTTCAACGCTACAACAGTGCACCAACAAGACCTAACTACTATCCCTTTCGACAACACCTGCGAAAAAGATGCAGTCTCACCCAAAGTAACTACAAGGGGTTGCAGGACATAAGTGTCTACAACCAAAGGAAATACAGAGTGGATTCATAGCAACAACACATAGTGACCTAGTTATTCTTTATCTTCCTTAAACATACTGTACAATTTATATTTCAGATCTAACACAATATCACAATAGTAGCATATCAACTGACAAAGAACACAACATCAAACACACATAACACAAGATATGCGTGGTTCACCCTCTCCCTAGGGCTACGTCCACATAACTGTTCTTTATGATATATTAATATGGAATCATACAGTTCTTATATGCACTCTTATCTAGCAGATCTTCTCTTCTTCTCTCTCTTTCTCTCCCCTCCCTGTGCACCTAGATGCAGGTTTGAACTTCACACCAAGATGTAGGGTTGATCTTCACACCCAGCTGAAGATCTTACAACACTGAAGGCACTCATACACAACACTTTTCTCTCACACAATAGTACTCACTTGATCACACAACAACAATGAACTCTCAAACAACTTAGCACCAACCCATCCCAGGTCCTTTAGACCTTTATTTATACATTACAATAGCTATCAGACACCCTTAGGTTAAAAACTAAGTGTCAAAACCCTAGATACCAAAACCCTAGGTGTCTAAAATCCTAGGTCAACTAGACCCACGTTTTCAGGGCTTCACTAGCCTCTCTTTCCTTCCTTCACACACAGTGCTCCAAATCATCCAATGGTGGATTTTTATGCTTATTGAGTTGTCCACGATCCATCTTCCTTTATGATCTTTCATCCTCGATCCCCTCATCCAACAAATTTCTTTCTCTTACTTCGCTCCGTCTTTTCTTCTCTTTTGCTCACTTCGACCCAGTATCAGTCACTATGTCTTCTACATAGATCGCATTTATCCTTTTCTCCCATAATCTTCAATTTCTTCCATAACCAAGGGCCAACAGGCCCCCAACACTCACATGTGACTCATCTCGAGGCACTTCAGGCCTTAACTTCCTGTTTCATTTCAACTTCAGACTAGATAGGGCAGCCTATGATTTCTTCACTATCCATCCCTTCTATGTAAATATTGTCTTTTATGTGTCTAGTACTCAATTTCAACTGCACCTGGTACCTAGAACATTTTTCTTATGCTTTTACTAAGAGATACGAGGCAATTGGTTGTCATAATACAATTTCAACCATCTTTTGTTCACCAAACCTTCCTTCCATTCTCCAATCAAAGACTTGGTGCTTATTATGTTTCTTAGATAGATATGATATTGTTTAGTGATTTATTGGTGATTTATGGATGAATGCTAGATCTAACTCATTGTTATGTGCTAATTAGTTGAATTAATTAATATTTATTATTACTGCACTGATCCATCCTAGGGTTTTTTTCTACGATGTTAATGATGATAATGAGTTAATGAATATCATCTTGTAGTGTTAATATAATACTTTGAGAAGTGTTGTTATCACAGATTTGTGCCCTAGCTTGGTTACAAACATATGAGTCTTGTATCCCACATTTCTCCTACCTCGGATGATACTTTGCCTCCTTCGCAGGTGTTGCCGAAAGGGCCAATAGTTAGGGTTTTGTTGGTACTCTGTTGAGGCATTGAACCCTGGGTCCACCCCTGTGCCAACAAATGGTTCTGTTGTTGGGACCTGAAACTGTGTTTGTTGGGAACTAAAGTAAAGAAAAGAGAATCTCTATGCGTAGATCTATTGTTGTAGTGCACAATACTCTACTTGACTTGTGAAGCTCTGTGCTAAGAGAGAAATCTGATGTGAAGAAAAGAGGTAAGATCTTAAAAGAGGTAAAGCTTTTTTCTTTGATAAGAGTAAGATAAGTGAAAATTTTTGTTTCCAAAGCATGAATTTAAGTATGTTTAATAGATTTTGTCCTAGTCTGAAA
>JZKD02S1961117.1:11353-46843 GCA_000966675.3 Picea glauca
ATTTCTTCACATGGAGGATCTAAAAAAATCATGTAATGCTTACTTCCTAGATATTTAGGTAGAAACAAAGAAAGCACAACTTTATCTTTATTATGAAGATTTTTTAGATACAAATATTCAAGCCACTAAGATCCTGTCATAAAAATTAGGATGCAAACTATGCCTTTGATGAAATGGATATATCAATGGGGAACACATCATAAGAGGATTCATGAAATCAATTAGAATATTGGTTTGAATGCTTCCTTTGATGATATTGATTGTTTCAAACTGTGAAGCATAAACATTAAAATTCAAACTAATCAAAGAAATAATAGAATATTTGATTTCCATAAGAATAAGTGCATTATAGTTTTCAACAATAAATCGTGCAAAATCATCTTGTAACATGTCATTTTTCCATGTGAGTGACGAAAGTGAAAGAGAATCATATCCAACTTCGTAAATGTTATGTTTGGAATTAATTTCACCAAATTTTGGCATATAAAAAAGATTTCATTGTGATGGAAAAGAGTAAGATATTGTGGGTAAAGTATCAAGTCCACCAGAATCTAAGAGGAGATCGGGATATAAAGATTAAAAGGAATTATAAATGAACATATGAAAATAATATCTTGAGCTATGATATTTAACAATGGTATTCTCAAGACATTCATCTTTACATCCCTTAAAACTTTGACTTTGTTTTGGTGATAAATTCTTCAACATTATATGATCATCTAAATTTGTCTCTTGTATGATAGATAATTCAAAACTTTCACGACAAACATCTGATCTTTATTGTGGATAAGGTATGATTTGTAGATGAGGGTTCAAGGTTTCTTCTTCCAATTGCAGATCTATAGCTCGAACTAGTTTCATTCGAATGTTAGAATGCTTGAGATCATTTTCGTAACCTAAGTGTTCTTCAATAACTGAATTTAAGTACTGATTAGAGCAAGGGTTAGAAGAATATGGACATTCATCTTGAACCAACATCAAATATTCTTCCACGATGGTTGATGACTGAGTATACAATGTTTCAGAAGAAAAACCAATTTGATTGTCAGTAAGAACCTTTTCAATAGATTCTACCTCCCTTGCTTGTTCAAAATTTTCGGATGGATTCCTGTCATCCTATGAACAAAATTCTTCTCGTAATTGAGTGATAGGATTTTCAATCGATTCATCATTCGTGATTGAATGTGACTAGATGAAAGAAACGCAAGCATCATAGAGGATATTTAGTACATATGAAATGTCATCAAGATTAAATTTACAGAGAACATGATGGATTCTTGTTGAAAAGGCTTCTGGAGATGAAATTCCATTGATTAGTAAATTCTGAAATTCTTCACATAATTGATTGTAATTATATTTTTCAAAAGCATCTAAAAATTCATCTACAAACTAAAACCAATCAATAATATGATATGCTGGAAAAGACTCAAACCAATGTTTAATAGGCCTCCTGAAATTGAAAGCAAACAATCTTCATAAAACCTTTAAATCATAAATATCATGCTTGATGCATTTACCCCAAAACTTGTTAATATGGTCTTTAGCATATACATTCCCCCCACCATCAAAGGTGAGTTTGGACAAGCGAGAGTCTGTCTCGTTGGGAATATCAGGTAATAATATGTGGAAATCATGTTCCAACACAGTGATTTGGGGAGCCATGGGGATTTAAATACATTAAAAAAAAGACTCATGCAAGGCCAGCTTGTCAGTCTAGCCTGCTTTCTATTGCATTTCAAGATGACACTGAAGAAAATTTTATAAATCTGGAATTATGACAGGTTGAGGGGTAAAACATTTAATCATTAAATTTATCTCTGCCCTCCTTCTCGTGCCATTTGTTGATGGGCATAAGTGACACACCATCAATTGGAGGGATAAACCCGGTCCAGGGTTGTCTAATTAACCCAAGCTGTTTGGTATGACCTATCTTGATGGGTTTAATGGCTCTGTTAGCCAACTAGGGTCCTAAAGGTAGCAAAATGAAATAAACTAACTAAAGAAAAGATTCTAACAATCGACACAATAATTACAAATATTTATCTAACAATGTGAATATACAAAAGATTATGAATAGTTTATATATAGTTTACAAGGTTTGCATGAAATCTTGCGAAAATAATTGTTTGATAAAGTTTCTAAATCAAATATGAACAACACTTTTTTTTTATTTTTTTAAGATATTAAAAAAATAAATACTAAATGAATACGATTGAAACAATAACACAAAAATAGTCAAAGCTAATTATTGTAATCATCGTTTCATTCATAAACAACTCTAAATAAAATAAAAGAATGCATCTACTAACCTCTAACTGATCAACAATACTAAGCTAAATTCATCTATGTGTTGTTTGAGCTCATGTTTGTCCTACTTTTAAGGGAAACCTATAATGAAACAATACTAGTACCTCCAGAATAAATTCAAAGAAGTGTTTGATATTTGGAGTAAATTAATAACATCAGGAAGACAACTAATTAAAAAACATGTGATCTTAATATAATCAATATTTAAGAACAAAGAAAAACTCAATTCTGAGTATTGATATCATCCATCATTTAACATTAGAAATAAATTCAATAATAATCAAATGATCTATTGATCACACATACAAAATGGAACGACATATTATGGACAACATAAAGAAAAGCATGATATTCAAAAATTATATGAGAAACAATATTAACATTGTACAATCTACAAAAGAACAAAATCCAAAGAGTAAATTGTTTTCTTATATAGTTTCAACAAAACATGTTCATCATATGGTCTAGGAAGAACTTTTGGGATAATAGATTCTTAAAGATTGAAAAAATTAATATATAAATGATAGCAATTAACCATGTATTGATAAAAAAGACTAAAACTAATTTAAATCAATGCATAATCAATTCTCCAAAGAATATGAATATATTATAATGAAAATAAAACCATTTTACTCACAGGACAAAAGCCATTAAGAAACCTAGAATTCCATATTCTTATTTGAAAATACTCGTCCATTCTCTCAAAGATTCCAACCATCCATTACTCCATTTGAAAAGAAGAAACGTTTACAAAATAAATAATATAGAAAAGAGAAAGGATAAAAATCCTCCTCTCAATTTCTTCAATCTCCATGGCTCTGAACTTTCTCATATATTTATACAATGAATGAATAGTCTCGGTGTCACTAATAATTTCTGCCACCTGAAATTTTCCTCATAGATAGACACAAATATATCTCAAATCGTGCATTTGTTTGGGAAAATTAAATCACGGAAGCTAAATGGGTCCATTTGGGAAATGGGTTTTCAACCGTTTCTTCAAATTCCTCACGGTTTGATGGCAATTAGTCCTGCAAAATCATGTCTCTGTTCTTGACACATTTCTAAATTTTATCTGTTGTTGCACATAAATTTATTTGCAACAATCCAATATTATTTTTGGATCAATCATCTTGAATGTATTTAGATAATAAAATCAGGCCATGATCATATCCGTACCAAATAATTGATAATAGAAACCTGTGAAACAAAAAAAAACATAAATTAATAACCTAAAAACTATGAATAATACAAAATCTAGAACAATAAAATAAAAAATGAATTTAAACTAACTATAAGTTCTAAACAAACATTGTTTATAATTTCCTTTCAAGTATGATCTTAAAATTCTAGAATCTTCAAATTAATGGAGAAGAGAAAAATATTAATTTTGGTTTTTTACAAAATCAAACAAATGATAGATAATTATTTTATTATTATTATTTTTATTTTGAAATGAGATGCAAAATGAAAAAATAATTTAATTAATTAATATCACCAAATGAATTTGTGAAAATGAGAAACCAACCAAGATATTATTTGATGAACTATTGAACCCATTATTCAAAATAGTCAAACTTGCTAATGAACAAAAGAATGAATACATAATCATAATTTAAACGAAAGTAAATAGTTGATAAAAATTAACATTTTTGTTTAAATTGAGATTTTTATGCTTGTTTCTAAATTTTGACATATACTCTTGTAATGAATGTCTCATATTATAGTGAATGTCTTAAGTTTGTCTCAAAGCAAGACAAGGTATGGAACTATTTGAAAAGGTTGATTTTGTAGCTCATTATAATGATCAAGATTCTAATGGAGACCCTTTAAATTTTGTAAACATTTAGGGGGAGTTGTTGGGGCCCAACAACATCTTACTTTTCTTCCACCCTATTGATGGAGTTTTCTCTGGACAAAGGAATCATAATCAAGTACTCTGCAAATTACTATCCCTAGGGAAATGGTGTGGTTGAATCAACTAATAAAAACCTAGTAAGGATATTAAAGAAGACGGTTATGGATAACCAAAGAAATTGGCATAATCTACTCTATAATTCTATATGGGCCGATAGAGTCACACCCAAAGAAGCTATAGAAAATTCCCCATACCTTTTGGTCTAAGGGAAAGAAGCCATCCTCCCAAATGGACTCTATCTTCCGTCTCTTCAATTGGCCGAAGATTCCAATGAAGAACCCTCATCGGCCATGCAACAATGGATTAACACTCTGCTCATGTTGGAAGAAGAGAGAGAAAATGCTAAGTCAAAATTCCTAGCTCACCAATAGGTAGTGAAAAGATTGTTCGATAAGCATAAGGCTAAAGAAAATAACTTTGAAGTAGGAGACTTAGTCCTGAAGTGGGACAAAGATAATAAACCTAAAGGGAAACATTCTAAGTTTCAGAGTCTATGGCTTGGAACTTTCCAGATAGTTGAGAAAATCAAGGCATACACTTATCGGTTGCAGAGTCTGAGGGGGAAACTTGATGCCCTCCAAGTAAATGGCCAAACCCTAAAACAATACTTCCAATAAAAAAACAAATCGGGGCATGAATCACGGTAAAAGGAAATGAAGGAGGAACATAGATTCTTCTGTCATCCAGTGAATTGCTATTTGTTGAGCACTCAACACACCCTAAAAGTCTATGTCCATTTTGTTTTACTTTTTGGGTACCACTTGACCCTTTGCACTGTCTATTTTTCCTTCAGTATGAAACTGATGGCTATGCTTATCCTTTATGTTTAATGTTTGATTTTTAAAAAATATAAAGAGTTTGAACATATAATAAAGAATCATCTTAACCAATAAAAGGTACTTAACAACCGCTTAAGGAATCGACAAACTAAATATTTCCCCAACATGCTTAGGGAGTTCGGCATTGGTAAATATTAACGATGAAAAAGATCATTTGAGAAGTTTATAATATCCTAGCACCGATATTGATTGGTGTCGGCATACAAAAGTCTTATTTTTTGTGAATGAATTTTGGCAGGGGTATTGCCGAAGACCGATCCGTTCGACTTCGACAGGAAAACAAAAAGTAAGCGTCGCACAAGAGAGGAATGGTATCACCAACCCTTGACTCCCGAAACATTTTTGACGATGGGAGGTAATGAATATGATATCCCACCAAGAAGCTACCCACCTAAAACCTTTCCCCAATCATTTATCCCCGACCTCCATGCCGAAAAGACACGACGTGATTAGACGTTGTAACCCTTAGAATCGTTAGGTATGACGCATTTAAAGTGGTAGTAAAATTGTGGATTTGTACATTAGTTGCTAATCCATTCATGAATCAAAAGAAACTGTTTAAATCTTGTCGATACAATGCATCTACCTACAGGTGTCCGTCATCAAGCAGTTACAATTTAATTGCAGAGAACCAACGGTAGTTTATTTTTGAATTACATTTATTACTCATATTAACTAGTTGATATGACAAATAGAGTCTCTCCAGTTATATTCTTTCAAATTCATTGTGTATGATCCTATTCCGCACATAAAATATTTCATAACAAACAGAGGATCATGGCTAACAGTCCGAAGAAGTCGTCCAAAGTTCAGTGAGTATCAAACAACTAGCTTAGCAAGCATTACAGGTATGTATCCACTTGTGATGTTTTACACTTCATTTTTATGTTCTCAACCCAATGCTACTTTGTACACATGTTTAAAGGTTGTTTTAATTACAGGAACAATGCCTCTGATGAAACCCTCCACCAGGAAATCCCCAAGAGCGCCAAAGCCACAAGAACCAGAAGCAGGAGAGGGATCCTCCCCATCAGTTGCAAGAAAATTAGAATTCTCCCCCAAACTGGTGCCTGGCATTAAGATAGTTACCAAGAAGGCTTTTGTCCAACCCTCAACCTTCGAAGACATAGAGGCAAACATTGGAGCCAAAACAACATTCCCTCGCTGGGAAGAATTGTTTAAGAAAATGAAGAAAGAAGAACCCCTCGAGTATACCCCGCACAACGATCCTAATACAAGGAAGCTACATGATTATGTCCTCCCAAACATCCATAGGGGTTATCTACACATGGTGGCAAGACAAACTCTAGTGTTTCCTTGCATTGAGCTCTTAAAGTGGCTCATTCACTACACCGATTCACACAAATATTTGATTAATGATGATAATGGTGGATGCGTCAAGGTTTTCTTGCCATCAGAGATTTAGATTTACTAAAAGCTCAGGGATTCGGAAGAAAAGTTGAGCACTGATTTTGTTTTGAGTTTTTATGCATCACATGATACCATAAAAATGATGGCGTCATGGTGGAGGGAAGACAAAAAATTCATGAATCGAACTGACGGCTGGTACTCAATGAACAATCTAAGGGAACCATACATATACTTGATGTCTTTTCTCTATAGGTTGCATGGGGAGAAATATTGCTCCCGGTTTTTGGAGGCTTGGATGCCCCTAGCTTATATGATGGCCATTTTAGGCATGGGTTTCAATTGGGGTGCCATCATCTCCAAACAACTGAGCACATACATAGGACAAGACCAGATGTCAAAAGAGGGGGAAACTGCCTCCTTCTAAATGGCCTCATATCTGTTAGACATCATCTACGCTAGGAACGTTTTCTCTGGAATGAACTTGAACTGACACTCCTTAGAGCTCCCGGTCCTTGTATACTTCAACATCTTATGGGATAATAGGTACAAAAAATCCTATGCTCTTATTTGTGACCAGTTTATTGTACGCATCTATTTTTTGTTGTTCAAGAAAGAGTGTCCTAGGATGTTAGAAGAAGAAAAAAAGGTTATATCAAAAGTGGGTCACTAGTATCTATATGGGTGAAAAACCTACATCAGGGTTTTCGGAACCACAGGGGGACCCCATTTGTTACCCATATATGTTCTCGACCGACTAGTATTAGGGCTAAGTTTCTACTAGACCATCCTACAAGGATACAATGCCACTTTAGTAAAAGACAAGAAGCGGGCCTTCATTCCATATGGGTTTCATATTGGCTTCTACATGGTCAAAGATACCGTGCATGCTAAGAAAGAAGGGCTAAGTCAAGTAGAATTCTGGTTCCAAACTGATTAATTTCGCAAACACGATCCCAAGGGCCTGGTAGTACAACATGCATCATAGGTATCATCATGTTGGCCTTTTTCCCATGATCTGTTCGAAGATGAAATTTTCACTGAAAATGCTCAAGATTGGAGTGAAGTAGCATCAAGGAGGGATAATCCTTGAACAATCAGGTTCAAAGCTTTGAGTTGGGAAGAGAAAGAGACGTCTTTGGAGAAGACATCTCAAGAAATTCTCAAGGCTCGGGAAGGAACTGTAGCATTTGAATCCAACGAAGGAATAGGCGATCGTCAAGAGGGCATCGAGGAAACAATAGTTTATCAGGAATCCCCAGTACAAATTGGGGATTTCCTTGAAGTTCAAGATGCACAGGGGATGGGTGCACTTTTGTACTAGCAAAGACAACTTCTAATGAAATGGAAGCAAGATGATCCTTACCTTTTCATAACGCCTGTGCTTCCAACTTGTACCCGAGAAAGAAGCCCGACGAAGTCGAGCGACCCTAATTCCACAGACCTTGGGAACACTAACGGGTTAGGAAACGCTGGATCCACAACATCATCAGTCTAATCCCCTGTAGATAGGATAACTCAAATAGAGACATGTCGAGTGTCAATAGAAACTTGAGTACCTAATCCCCTCAACAAACTTATACATATATATAGCGACGACGAAAGTCCAGAAATATCTCACGACTCCCCTGTGCATGTCCAAGAGGAAAATAGTCCCAAGAAAGTTCCCTCCCATGAGACCAAATTTCAAGACAAGGAGGTATCACAAAATGAAATAGAAGCTGAAAGCAACCTCAACACAAAAGAACCCAATGAATCGGAAAACGAAGCAGATTTGAATGATGAGCCTGAACTGGAGGTGACAAAGAAAGGATATCTACAAAAGGAAATCAACAGTTTTGTGGCCAACGAGAAAATAAGTAATGAGTCTATACTTGACACCTCCATGTTTCCCAATAGTCAAATCCCCGATGAGCGAAAAGTAGAAGTCGGACCCACAAGGCACAGTGAGGAAGTTCGAGAGCATAATCTTGAACAAATATACACCACCGGTAGTTTGGGAAATAAGCTAACATGGGGCGATTAGTAGATACTAGAGCCAATAGAGGAGTTAGCAGATATCTATGTGATATCCTACGATCAAAAGAGAAAGGCCATTGTTGAAAGGAATGCAAATAAAAGAAGTATCTTGTTGTATCAGTCCATATTAGTTACTACAGAGGAGAACATGATCAACACAGAAAATGCCTAGATGTCTGAACTGATCAACATAGGAAAATCCCTCTCAGATGCCACCTTGGACAGAGCTAGGAGGGAGAAAAGGAACTAGTCACTGCCCTAAAGGAGCTCGATCACTAGCGCCATCTTGTTGAATACTACAAAGGCGCCATGYAKACCRTTGTATATCTGAAAGGTGAKTTCCTAGGAGTTTACAACGATTTCAAGAAGGAAAGACACATGTTAAATGAAAACATAGTTGAGTTCCAGGAGGACACTCTCATGGCACTCGCAACATGAAAGGAGATGGAGTGGTTCTATGAAAGGGAGCAGGAAGTGGTAGAAAGACTCGAGTACATTGAGGTAGTCCAGCAAGGCCAAGATAAGGAAAAACATGGAATTCCAATGATAGGAAAAAGTAGTATTAATCGCATGAAGTGATTAGCCGAGTATTGGGCTAAGATTTCTCGGGACCCACATCGAGAGACCCAAGAACAATGGACCATGTGTAAGAATCACTGGGATAAAATTAACAAAATAATGTGGGCTCACCAAATTCGGCACCCCCAATAATTTCATCGACCTAAGCGACATGATTAAGCATCATGCCGAACAAGATGCACTATGGACCAAAGAGTTCTCAAATATAGCCGATGTGAGGCCAGGGTAAGTGCAACAATTTGAAAAACAATCCCGAACCATGATACATCATTTGAACTCTAGTTTATTAAGGTACTGAGTGCATGCAGCGGACATCAGGGGAATACATGCAGCCCCAATGGAACAAAACAGATTTCCATGGGCCCAAACTTGTGAAGAACTATTTGTCATGTGGACTGAATACGAGAGAAGTCACCCTTTCCAAGAAGTATCTCAGGATGATTGTTAAAGAAGTTGTTAGAAGATAACACCACGTGGCGATTTTTGTTTTGTTTAAAATGCACTTATTCATTAGTTTCAGTTAAAACTTTATATTATAAATAAAGACACCGACTAATTAGAAAAGGGTCGATGGTTGTTGTAAGAACTCTTTTTTTTTTTGTTAAGAGTTATTTTGAGACTACTATGAAGTGAGAAGTCCTTCTGGACCAAATACAAGCTATTTTTATCAGATGCATGTGATTGGACTTAGAGAAGAACTACTTCCTATCCCGTTTCATGAATGATTCAGTAACGAGTAAGAGCAATTAATTTTGTTGTCAAGTTATCTAGTATAATGTCTTGATGTTCTTTGCTTTAATGATGAAGATAAATCATTGTGTTATTATGTGATGCATGGTTATGGTAGATGAATTATTTTTCTTTCCATTATCTCATTACATATGTGATTTCTTTCTGATACTTAGTTTTTCAGACAATAATTGGATGGTCACATGGTTAATGTATTAGTACTAGGCATGTGGTATAGAGTAATTGTCTGCATGTTGAGAAACAGGTTATCCCAAGATTAACCTCTTCCCCAGTAGTTAAAAATTAATCCTTTTATTTGTCAATTTGTTCATACTGGCTTTCATCTCTCATATCATCCCCACCCAAGAGAAAGTATAGAAGAAAACAATCCTAACTAAAGGAAGAGCCTTCACAAGAAAACACAAAAGCCGATCTATAAATTGGTCGGATCGCAAGATCTAGAGAACCATTCCATTTTAAATGCTGTAGAGTCTAATTGGGCCTCGGTGGCAGGTTTGGTTCCTACTGTTGAGTAAAGGGATTTAGGACCCATCAACAAGCTCCTCCTGCTTCACGCAATATCTCTATAAGAGGTCCTTTGAAGCATCCTCCATGGCTCCATGGACTAGACTGATGCCATCCTCTGTGAGCATGGCCTCTAGTTGGGGTTTACTGGCATGGGTCTTCTTTCTTGCCGAAGGTTTCTACGGAGAAGCCTTCCTCTTATGTGGTGTTTCATTAGGGGGGTCGTTTGGTGGTGTGGCTTCTCCTTCTCCTTGCTTTTCTCCTTCATCCTCTCCTCCTTGTCCATTTGCATCGTCTCCTCCTCCTAGCAAGCCAGATCCATTTCTTTCAGAATCATTGTCCTCCTCCTTAGTCTTTATATTATGTACTTATTCCTTTTTCTTCTTCTTCTTCTTCACACTGGATTGTCTGGCATGCTCGACCCAAGTGACTAGCGGGCTTCCTATGATGTTAGGGTCAGAGAGATATTCATCATCAACTGGTACGAGGAACTATTCCGGCCATTCCTTCATGATTTGATCCATGTCTTCATATGTCAGGTTGTAATATGATTGCAACTCTTCCTTTCTCTCATATATGTGCACAGTGATATAGAAAAAGTGTCGATCTGCATGGAAATGCTTTAATCGAAACCTTCAGCTGTTGATAATAGGAATGGAACACAACGTTTGACTTCCATTTCTTTGAAATGTCATTGGTGTACCACAAGGTAGCAAACCTAGCGACCAACGGTTTCAATGGTTCTATGTCCAGGAAGGTGGCTCTTTTAGGTATTTTCCAAGTGACAAATGCGATCGATACTATTAGCCAACTGAAGTGGAACTCCTATCCCTGATCCTGAGCTTCGCGAAAGCCTTCCTCAAGTTCATTGATGAGGTAACTCACCCAATTCATTTGCATGCCCTCCACACATTTTCCTGCGAGGTCCACCACGAACCTGGTGACCTGTGTGGGGTGGTTCTTCCTTAGAATATTTCTAGCTATGAGTTGACAAGCAAGGCACACTGCACCATCCTCGATAGAGGCTACCTTGTAGCCTCGCTTTCCCTTTTCAACTTCATCATATGCTTCCTTGATGCGTTGTACCAAGGAGCAGTCTGAGGCCTTCCCTAGGTAAAATTGTTGAGGATCGGTTCCCTTCATGCTTAATCTTGTAATTAAGTAGATCAACGTTGGATCCACATTAATCCACCAGTAGAGACATGGGTATCCTCCATGGTAGCATGACAAGAGGATTTTAACACAAACATTAACCTCCTAGTGATGACCAAAATGGGGAATCTTCATCATGTTCAACACAGTGGACTGAGCTAGCTCCTTAATCCATGGTTGCGAGACAATGCGAGGCTTCTTCCTAGTTGTCTTCGTCAAGTATCTGTGGGGTGATAGCATAGCGTATTTATTTCTCTCTCCAATGTCGAATTCATTGTTCTTCAGCAGTGGGATATGTCCCATCCGACTTCCCACTATGCATATTCTCTTCCGAATGTACGCAGTGTTCAGAGTGTACTCAAAGTCTCGGGGAATGTTATCACGGCTAACCACACCAACAAAGGGCGGGATATAATATGGTAAGATCGACGAGATCTGCTTCACATTATCTAGATCATCGTGATGATTACTTCGCTGCTCGGTCGTGGGGTTGGTACGACCAGATCATCGTCTAGTTGAAGGGGAAGAATGCAGTCCCCTGGTTGACGATTCCTGGACAACTTCAGACATAGATTTATCAGCCATAAACTTCTTAAGAACCTCCTTGATGCAATTCTCTAACTCAGTGCATTCGCCCAACATTCTCACTTTTTAAAACAGGTAGGTCGAGGTAGGTGAACGAAAACGAAGGGTAGACAAACGAATGGCAATGTCTAGCTTATGAAATCACAGTTTGATGCAAAATCAGTTCTTTGATATCTCATTTAATGATGGGTGGAAAAAATTGGTCCCGACACAGCGTCCGACGGGTTAAATAAGCAAGTGTCTTAACGGATTTTTCCAACGGGCAAGACTGCTTCCATCAATGAGAATCTGTCCGTTATGGCATGGTCTGAACGTCCAAAATCTCATAAATTTATTTTCTAGTTGTTTCATAGCATCTTTCTAATGGTTAGGGTGCCTCCAATGGTCATATATCCTCTCGAGGGAGAAGTCCCATTCAGTGCGTTTCTGCTATTCCGACGAGGTTCAAATCCTACAAACCTACCTCCTGCAAAGTCTTCCATTTGTTCTCTGTAACTTCCTGTAGCTTTTCCAACTTGGATTTATTCTTACTGAGCTTCCTTTCCTTCTTTCCTATGATCTGAGTCTCTCTAACTGTTTCTGGAATCCTCTTTACATTCGTATTATTATTGTCTCCTAGCATAGTGACTTTGCATTGTTGATGTTTTCTCAGAGGTTCTGAAGTTAATATCCCTTCTCTTACTACTTCCTGGGTGGATATACTTATTTCTTGCATGGATAGGTCCTTCAAAACTTCTTGCATTCTTTCAATCTTGCTAGATAATTCTCTTTCCTTCTGTTTCTTCGACTTACCCTCTCGTTTCTCTATTAGTCGATCTATTTTTCTAGCTATGAAATCCCTTAGTTATTTCTTTTTCTTTTCTGTAGCTTCTTCCTCTGCTTTCCTTCTAATCTGATCCTTCTCAATCTAATTCTTTCCGAACAAGAGTGGGAAAGGAGCATTGTTCTCAACGAACTTAATGACTTCAAATTCCTCTTTATTCAATGTTCCATGACCAATAATAAGTACTTTAGTAATTCTTCCACATAGGGTTATCATATTTACTTTAAACAAGCCTATTCTTCCCAATGAAGGTACCACAATAGGCTTTCCAAAAATTTCCCAAGTTTCTTCTGTCATAATATTCTCTTATGTTTCCTCATCCAAGACATAATCTATGTCGAAGTCTTCTATTCTTTCACTTATGCATTGTTTTACTTTCAGGATCTCTAGTAAGCTAACGTCTTTGTGATCATCCATCATTTATTTCAACTGTACTAATGTAGTCTGGAATTTCTTTTATTATTTCTCCTGATGATTCTATAACATGCTTGTAGTCCCTTGGTTATGGAATCAAGCAAATATTAAGGAAGAAAAGGTGAAATGTGAACTACGCGGAAGACACAGTGACTGATACTGGGTTGAAATGAGCAAAAGAGCATAAAAGATGGAGTGAAGTAAGAGAAAGAAATCCATTGGATGAGGAGATCAAGGATGATAGATCATAAAGGAAGAGGGATCGTGGACAACTCAACCAGTAGAAAAATCCACTAATGGATGCTTTGGAGCACCGTGCGTGAAGGAAGGAAAGACAGGTTGGCGAAGCCCTGAAAAAGCGGGTCAAGTTGACCTAGGGTTTTGACACTTAGGTTTTAACCTAAGTGTGTCTGAGAGCTATTCTAATGTATAAATAAAGGTCTAAAGGACCTAGGATGGGTTGGTGCTAAGTTGGTTGAGCGTTTATTGTTTTTGTGTGATCGAGTGAGTACTATTGTGTGAGAGATAAGTGTTGTGTGTGAGGGCCTTCGGTATTGTAAGATATTCAGTTGGGTGCAAAGATCAACCTTGTTGCTGGGTGCGTAGGGAGGGGAGAGAAAGAGAGAGAAGAAGAGAAGATCTACCAACTAAGAGCGTAGATAAGAACTGTATGATTGCATCTTAATATATCATAAAGAACAGTTCTATGGATGTAGCCCTAGGGAGAGGGTGAACCATGTATATATTGTGTTATGTTTGTTTGATGTTGTGTTCTCTGTCATTTGATATGTTTCTATTGTGATATTGTGTTAGATATGAAATACAACTTTTGCAGTAGGTTTAAGGAAGATAAAGAATAACTAGGTGATTGTTTGTTTTTGTTGTGAATCCACTCTACATTTCCTCTGGTTGTAGACACCTATGTCCTGCAACCCCTTATAGATACCTCAAGTGAGACTGCATCTTCTTTGCATGTGTTTCCGAAAGGGCCAGTAGTTATGGATTTTTGGTGCATCGTTGTAGAGTTGAACCCTGGGTCTGCCCCTGTGCCAACAAATGGTTCTATTACCGGGACAAGACTCTTCTTGAGGGAATTCCACAAGTGGTTTCCATCGAAGATAGAGATTCAGAGGTGGATAGAATATCAAGAAAATGAATTCGCTAAAGCCCATAACAAGAACCCCAAACTTGGTACATAGGATTGGTTGGAATGATATATCTTTACTGATATACAAGAGATTTTATTTGGAGGGATTCATCAGGAGTTATACGAGTGGCTAGCTAGGTTAGAAGACACCCAATTTGAGATCATATTTAGACCACCAGTGGTTTGGAAGTCGACGTTGATCAATAAGGTCAAGAGAATTTACAGCTCCATGTCAAGAGAAGTAGATCACTAGATTGATAGTACCATTGGAGGGTATATCAATGATTTTGTTATTGACAAAGTGGAATCGTATAACCAAGAAGAAAGATATTTATTTAAGGGACCTAGAGGAAAATTTTTACATTTTCTGAAGTTGAATAGCAAGATGCTATTACATAAGAAGAAGATCTTGAAGATACAGTAATCGCTCAGATCGAAAGAGATAATGTTCAAAAATTCAGACAATGATAGTGACACAGAGGCTGGACATACACGCAGTGGGAGAGTGTTTAGAGAATTTCATCTCATGAATCTGTTTAAGAAGAGCTATAGAGATGAAGAGTTCTACAGTGGAGAAGAGGAAGATCTGACAGATGAAGAGCACTCAAAATCCACTAGGATAGAGGAACCTCACCGAGAAGAGCCATAAAATTCAAGAACTGCACTGACTGTTGAAGTACTATTATTCATCTTGTTTCTTCAATAGTGTTAAGTAACGAGAGTAACATGAGTCATCAGAATTCTCAGAGCACTGTCACTAGCATTCCACAACATACTCAGTTAGGAAACCTAGGAAGATCTATGGAAGATGAGATGAGGTTACCCACCTTTAGAGGATATGGATCTGAAGATTCTGATCAACATTGGTTTCTATATAAAGTTGTGTGGAGTATTAATAATATCACCGACGAAGATGTCAAACAAGCTTAGTTCAACACTACCCTAAGAGATCGCACACTGAGCTAGTACATGAAATTTGTCCAAGGAGGTACACCTAAAATGTTGAATGCCATTAAGACTCCGCTAACTATCGAATTCAAGAAACCTAAATTAGAGTCGTAGTGCATTACAAAACTAAAATAAATCAAGAAGAGAACAAAGGAACCTGTGTGGGAGTTTGCTCAGAGATTTAAGACCTTGTTAGGCCATTTGAGTTTTCAGATCCCAGATGAGCATAACAAGGAATTGTTCATTGCTTCCCTCTCGCCACACATCAAAGTTCCTCTGATGCAACAAAATATTACTTCATAGGCTGAGGCACTGTAGATCCCCATCAAATTAGAATCAACCCTGATGGGAGAATCCAACTCATGTATGAGTCAAATCTTGAGTCAGTTAACTAGTTTATCATTGCAGGTCGAAGATATAAAGAAAGACAAGGGAAAAGATAAAATATAAGAAATTTGGTGTATCATATGAAAATTAGAAGGCCATGACAAGGAGAAATTTCCCCTATTTCATGAATACTTGGCCTCTGGAGCTCCGAGCCCTTCGAAGCAAGTGACCCTACCCTAGTGTGAGGTATGTAGAAATCGACACCACCCTGGTGAATGTTACTATCTGCAAAAATATGTCCAGACACCCACAAATTTGTATTGCACATTCTATAATTCGGTAGGACACGATGATAGGGATTGTAGGAATTACAATCTAATGCATGAAATGTCAAGGGATATATACAAAATTCAAGGCAAAGTACAACAAGAAGGAAGAAATATGTAGTATAACTCTCCAAGAAGAGGAAACTTCAACCCTCATGGTGGATTCTGAGGAAGAAGAGAAGGAGGAGGTATGGGTCGACGTTGAGAATAGATCATCTGTTATAACTGCACATAGACAAGACACTTTTCAAGGGACTGTTAGAACCCTTATACCACTTGAAGATATTGCAACTCATTTGAGCATGTTATCGAGGAATGTCTAGAATTGTTAGCTAAGCTTAAGGAGAAACGAGGAGGAAACCAACAAATACAACTAATCAAAGCATAACCTCACAGATCAGATCCCAGAGTCATTTTTATCACTATAGGAGGAACTATTATAGGAGAAGACAGAGTGATCCAAGGAAATATTATAGAAGAATCAGGAGTCAGGAAAGCTACAGAGAAGACACAAGTGTTTGATGTGAAGAAAGAAAAAAAAATATTTGAGGAGGCAAGAAAATAATTCAGGAGAGACCAAGGCTCTTCATCAAATACATGACCAGAAGTAAGAGAATGTGAAATGCCTCTGGCATTTGATCAGTCATCTTCGCCCAGAGATGGAAAAGAGGTGAGTAAACTTGTCAGTTTCTTGTGTATGTTTATAGAGTTGATTAAAGATGAAAAATCCATACAAGAACTGCAAAATTTGGTCAGACAATATGAGATAGGAAGGGTAGATCCATTACTGAATAAAGCAATACATAAACTATCCAAGAAGAGAATGAAAAATAAAGTACTACACCTTAATGCTCAGATTGGAGAGTAAGATATAGACTATGTGGTCCTCGACTTAGGGTCAGAGGTCAATGTCATGATGATGCAGACCTAGACACAGATGGGAAAACCTAAGTTGATTTATTCTCCTATTAGGCTTAGGATGTCTAATCAGCAATATGTAATCCCCTTTGGAAGACTGGAGCATGTCCTTGTGGACATCTATGGAGTAAGGACGTTTGCAGACTTCGAGGTGATTGAGATAGTTGATGATAGTTGTCCTTACCCTGTGCTGTTAGGAATTGAATGGGATTTCAATAATTCCACTATGGTTGATTTAAAGAAAAGAAGAATGACATTTGAAGGATACGGCCTTAGGGTCATTGCACCTTTGGATCCTGATGAAGGTCATAGATACATAGAACCCATCAAGGAATAAGCCCGCACATACTAACTAGAAAACATATACAAATTAACAGCCAGACATCAAGACTACATTAATCCTACAACAGTTGGGAATTTGAGCTCACCAAGTGACAACGCATGCTCATCGGATTCAGAAGAAGCACTCGAGAAATGGCAGAAAAAAATGTATGAAGTATCTACAAGGAGATGTGTTGGATTAACCAGAGAAGTTCGATGGATCGGCACAATAGTAAGTAACTTACCCACCTTTGATGGTCTAAATCACTTAGAAGCATTCTTAGTAAAATTTGAAGAAAATGTACCAACCCAACAAAGATTGTTGGAAATGGATGAGGCTCTAAAATCAACTCTAGGGAGATGGTGGGGAACATAGAAAAACAATATTACAAACTGGGTACAATGTTTCACTTTGATGACAACGTGATTTTCAGAGAAAGTAGAAGGCTACGAAGTTATTTACACAGGTCGAATTTGTCTTAAGGACCATGTGCGAAGTTGTGAGGAATCCTGGAGTAGCATTCCTCAAGAATAGTGGGTACAAAAATTCATTAACACACTGGACACAACTCCCATCAACTGGTATCTTCAAGCATAACTGTGCCTCATCACTGCAGATTGGGAAGGTATGACCCATAACTTTGTAACTACCTTTTTGTTTAAAATACAATATCCTACAGTAGATCAATCATTATAAGTTGTAAGACATAAAGTGTTTTAGGAGGCACCTAGCCTCCCTTTGGAGCAAGAAGAGAATTAATGGACTGCGCCTCTTCAGAAGTTGCAAGGCTGTTACGATATCAATKCAGTTGAAGACGATGATCCTAGGAATGTGAACATCACAGAAAAATAAGGCCAAAGAGATGTAGAAGGACCARKAATCGAACTAAATTTTCTTGGACAACCAATTAAAATAAAAAAAATCAATATTGGAACAGAACAGACACCAAAACTTRMTAATGTTGGAGACTATTGGGATACWTCCATCATTGATAAGATCACARAGTTACTACATGAGTATCAGGACTTRTTTCCMACCAAGTTCACTTATATGAAGGGCATGAAAGGACCCATGGGAGAGATGAGGATCCCTTTGAAACTAGATGCAAGGCTAGTCAAACAGAGACCCTACAGATTGAACCCAAAATATAAGGAGAAAGTAAAAATTGAACTTGACAGAATGTTGGAAGCAGGAATCATAGAACCTGTTGAAGAATCAGAGTGGATTATCCATATGGTGGTACAAGATAAAAAGACATGAGAAATCAGGATCTGTGTAGATCTTAGGAAGCTGAATGATGTCTATTTTCATGACCCATTCCCTATGCCATTTACTGACGAAGTGTTAGACAATATAGGAGGACAGAAGGTATATTATTTTACAGATGGATTTTCAGGATACCATCAGATCCGGATTGCCAAGGAAGATCGCCCTAAAACCACATTTTCAAAATAATGGGGATCCTACCAGTATACAGTGATGCCATTTGGATTGAAGAATGCACCAACCATCTTTTCCAGGGTGGTGGTCGAAGCGCTTAAGGAGTTTTTACATAAATTCATGGAAGCAGATTTTGATGACTGGACTGTTTTCAACATTTTGCAAAATCATCTTGAATGTTTAAGACTAATTTTTGATAAGTGTAGGTAGTGTCATATTTCCTTCAACTTAAATAAGTTCATCTTATTTTCACCCTTTAGAGTTCTACTGGGCCATATTGTGTGTAAGCAGGGATTGCTGGTAGATCCATCCAAGATTGCCATTATAGTCGATCTACCCCCTCCTACTTCAGTCAAACAACTACGCATTGCGCTTGGACATTTGGATACTACAAGAAGTTCATTAAGGGCTACGCATAGATCACAACAACCATGGAGAAGATTTTAAAGAAATACTGTCAGTTTCATTGGATAGAAGAATGCTTGCAAAGCTTCGACACACTGAAACATAAAATGGTCACTGCACCCATTCTGGTTTTCCCTGATTGGAGTAAGGAATTTCATGTGTATGTCGATGCATATTCTATCGCATTAGGAGTTTTGTTAGCACAACCATAATCATGAGACATTGACCACCCGTTAGACTTTTCTAGCAGGAAGCTACCAACAACTGAGATTAATTACACCACCACTAAGCGAGAAGGATTATCCATGGTGTATGCGCTGCATACGTTCCTCCACTACTTGTTGGGAGGACAATTTAACATGTTCACTTATCATTCTGCAGTTAAATACCTATTCAACAAGCCAATGTTGGGGGGAATAATATGCATATGGCTTATACTATTTTAGGAATATGATTTCAAGATTGTGGTTAAGCCAAGAAGAATGAACAAAGGTCTTGACCACTTGTTGAGGTTGGAACATGGAGAAGAGACTAATAGTTTGGTGGACACACTACCAGATGCACGGTTGCTATCCATTTGGAAGGTTGATGATCACTTCGTGGAGATAGTGCAGTTCATGTCAACAAGACTGGCACCTAGTGACTATACAATTATTCATAAGAAACAGTTGGTAGTGCACGCTACAAATTTTTCACTTATAGCTGGACAACTATACAATATGGGACATGATGATATATTGAGGAGGTGTTTTATGGAAGCAGATAGACCATTGATCCTCGCAAAAGCACATGAAGGCATTGCAGGAGGACACTACGCAAGGAAAGCAACAACACAAAAGATTCTTAAGGCTGGTCTTTGGTGGCCTACTCTAAACAAAGATGCTAAGGAATATTATAAGGCCTGTGATGTATTCCAAAGAGATGGGAGACCATCCATAAGAGATGAGATGCCTTTAGCGCCTCAACTGACCTTACAGGCATTTGCGAAATGGGCCATTGAATTCATGGGACCTATCAACCCTCCAAGAAAGAACACATGAGCTAGATACGTAATCACTGTGACAAAGTATTTGACCACATGGGAAGAAGCAAGAGAATTTAAGGACTATAGTGAAACTACAACTACAAACTTCATATTTTATGATATCATAACCAGATTTGGATGCCCAAAAATCCTTATGAGCGATCAAGGAACACATTTTATTAACAAAACTATTGAAGCCTTGACTCAGGAATTTGAAGTTCACCATCAGAAGAGCATGCCCTATCATCCACAAACAAATGGGATGGTTTAAGCATTCAATAAGATCTTGGAGATCGTGCTGACGAAGATATGCATGTTGAAAAGGGATGACTCAGATTTGAGAGTACTTTGACTGGAGAATGGAAGGGAGGTTTGGTGAATGAAAGTTGGTTGAAATTTTATTATGACAAGCAGTTTCCTTGTAGCTCCTAGTAAAATCATAAGAAAAAGGGTCTAGGTACCAGGTGCAATTGAAACTGGGTACCAGACATAGAAAATACAATATGCACATAGAAGGGAGGGATAGAGAAGAAAGCACAGGCTGCCCTGCACAGTATGAAGTTGAAATGAAACAAAAATTTCAGACCTGAAGTGCCTCAGGATGAGCGACATGTGAGTGTTGGGGGCTTGTTGGCCCTTGGTTATGGAAGCAAGTGAAGATTAAGGGAGAAAAGGAGAAATGTGAACTGCGCACAAGACACAGTGACTAATACTGGGTCAGAGTGAGCAAAAGAGAAGAAAAGATGGAGCAAAGTAAGAGAAATAACTCAGTTGGACGACGGGATCGAGGATGAAAGATCATAAAGGAAGATGGATCGTGGACAACTCAATAAGTAGAAAAATCCACCATTGTATGATTTGGAGCACTGTGTGTGAAGGAAGGAAAGATAGGCTAGCAAAGCCTTGAAAACATGGGTCAAGTTGACCTAGGGTTTTAGACACCTAGGGTTTTGGTATCTAGGATTTTGACACTTAGTTTTTAACCTAAGGGTGTCTGAGAGCTATTGTAATGTATAAATAAAGGTCTAAAGGACCTGGGATGGGTTGGTGCTAAGTTGTTTGAAAGTTCATTGTTGTTGTGTGATCGAGTGAGTACTATTGTGTGAGAGAAAAGTGTTGTGTGTGAGGGCCTTTAGTATTGTAAGATATTCAGCTGGGTGTGAAGATCAACCCCGCAGTTGGGTGCGGAGATCAACCTTGTAGCTGGGTGCATAGGGAGGGGAGAGAAAGAGAGAGAAGAAGAGAAGATCTGCTAGATAAGAGTGCATATAAGAACTGTATGCTTTCATATTAATATATCATAAAGCACAATTACATGGACATAGCCCTAGGGAGAGGATGAACCACGTATGTCTTGTGTTATGTGTGTTTGATGTTGTGTTNAGCCCCAATGGAACAAAACAGATTTCCATGGGCCCAAACTTGTGAAGAACTATTTGTCATGTGGACTGAATACGAGAGAAGTCACCCTTTCCAAGAAGTATCTCAGGATGATTGTTAAAGAAGTTGTTAGAAGATAACACCACGTGGCGATTTTTGTTTTGTTTAAAATGCACTTATTCATTAGTTTCAGTTAAAACTTTATATTATAAATAAAGACACCGACTAATTAGAAAAGGGTCGATGGTTGTTGTAAGAACTCTTTTTTTTTTTGTTAAGAGTTATTTTGAGACTACTATGAAGTGAGAAGTCCTTCTGGACCAAATACAAGCTATTTTTATCAGATGCATGTGATTGGACTTAGAGAAGAACTACTTCCTATCCCGTTTCATGAATGATTCAGTAACGAGTAAGAGCAATTAATTTTGTTGTCAAGTTATCTAGTATAATGTCTTGATGTTCTTTGCTTTAATGATGAAGATAAATCATTGTGTTATTATGTGATGCATGGTTATGGTAGATGAATTATTTTTCTTTCCATTATCTCATTACATATGTGATTTCTTTCTGATACTTAGTTTTTCAGACAATAATTGGATGGTCACATGGTTAATGTATTAGTACTAGGCATGTGGTATAGAGTAATTGTCTGCATGTTGAGAAACAGGTTATCCCAAGATTAACCTCTTCCCCAGTAGTTAAAAATTAATCCTTTTATTTGTCAATTTGTTCATACTGGCTTTCATCTCTCATATCATCCCCACCCAAGAGAAAGTATAGAAGAAAACAATCCTAACTAAAGGAAGAGCCTTCACAAGAAAACACAAAAGCCGATCTATAAATTGGTCGGATCGCAAGATCTAGAGAACCATTCCATTTTAAATGCTGTAGAGTCTAATTGGGCCTCGGTGGCAGGTTTGGTTCCTACTGTTGAGTAAAGGGATTTAGGACCCATCAACAAGCTCCTCCTGCTTCACGCAATATCTCTATAAGAGGTCCTTTGAAGCATCCTCCATGGCTCCATGGACTAGACTGATGCCATCCTCTGTGAGCATGGCCTCTAGTTGGGGTTTACTGGCATGGGTCTTCTTTCTTGCCGAAGGTTTCTACGGAGAAGCCTTCCTCTTATGTGGTGTTTCATTAGGGGGGTCGTTTGGTGGTGTGGCTTCTCCTTCTCCTTGCTTTTCTCCTTCATCCTCTCCTCCTTGTCCATTTGCATCGTCTCCTCCTCCTAGCAAGCCAGATCCATTTCTTTCAGAATCATTGTCCTCCTCCTTAGTCTTTATATTATGTACTTATTCCTTTTTCTTCTTCTTCTTCTTCACACTGGATTGTCTGGCATGCTCGACCCAAGTGACTAGCGGGCTTCCTATGATGTTAGGGTCAGAGAGATATTCATCATCAACTGGTACGAGGAACTATTCCGGCCATTCCTTCATGATTTGATCCATGTCTTCATATGTCAGGTTGTAATATGATTGCAACTCTTCCTTTCTCTCATATATGTGCACAGTGATATAGAAAAAGTGTCGATCTGCATGGAAATGCTTTAATCGAAACCTTCAGCTGTTGATAATAGGAATGGAACACAACGTTTGACTTCCATTTCTTTGAAATGTCATTGGTGTACCACAAGGTAGCAAACCTAGCGACCAACGGTTTCAATGGTTCTATGTCCAGGAAGGTGGCTCTTTTAGGTATTTTCCAAGTGACAAATGCGATCGATACTATTAGCCAACTGAAGTGGAACTCCTATCCCTGATCCTGAGCTTCGCGAAAGCCTTCCTCAAGTTCATTGATGAGGTAACTCACCCAATTCATTTGCATGCCCTCCACACATTTTCCTGCGAGGTCCACCACGAACCTGGTGACCTGTGTGGGGTGGTTCTTCCTTAGAATATTTCTAGCTATGAGTTGACAAGCAAGGCACACTGCACCATCCTCGATAGAGGCTACCTTGTAGCCTCGCTTTCCCTTTTCAACTTCATCATATGCTTCCTTGATGCGTTGTACCAAGGAGCAGTCTGAGGCCTTCCCTAGGTAAAATTGTTGAGGATCGGTTCCCTTCATGCTTAATCTTGTAATTAAGTAGATCAACGTTGGATCCACATTAATCCACCAGTAGAGACATGGGTATCCTCCATGGTAGCATGACAAGAGGATTTTAACACAAACATTAACCTCCTAGTGATGACCAAAATGGGGAATCTTCATCATGTTCAACACAGTGGACTGAGCTAGCTCCTTAATCCATGGTTGCGAGACAATGCGAGGCTTCTTCCTAGTTGTCTTCGTCAAGTATCTGTGGGGTGATAGCATAGCGTATTTATTTCTCTCTCCAATGTCGAATTCATTGTTCTTCAGCAGTGGGATATGTCCCATCCGACTTCCCACTATGCATATTCTCTTCCGAATGTACGCAGTGTTCAGAGTGTACTCAAAGTCTCGGGGAATGTTATCACGGCTAACCACACCAACAAAGGGCGGGATATAATATGGTAAGATCGACGAGATCTGCTTCACATTATCTAGATCATCGTGATGATTACTTCGCTGCTCGGTCGTGGGGTTGGTACGACCAGATCATCGTCTAGTTGAAGGGGAAGAATGCAGTCCCCTGGTTGACGATTCCTGGACAACTTCAGACATAGATTTATCAGCCATAAACTTCTTAAGAACCTCCTTGATGCAATTCTCTAACTCAGTGCATTCGCCCAACATTCTCACTTTTTAAAACAGGTAGGTCGAGGTAGGTGAACGAAAACGAAGGGTAGACAAACGAATGGCAATGTCTAGCTTATGAAATCACAGTTTGATGCAAAATCAGTTCTTTGATATCTCATTTAATGATGGGTGGAAAAAATTGGTCCCGACACAGCGTCCGACGGGTTAAATAAGCAAGTGTCTTAACGGATTTTTCCAACGGGCAAGACTGCTTCCATCAATGAGAATCTGTCCGTTATGGCATGGTCTGAACGTCCAAAATCTCATAAATTTATTTTCTAGTTGTTTCATAGCATCTTTCTAATGGTTAGGGTGCCTCCAATGGTCATATATCCTCTCGAGGGAGAAGTCCCATTCAGTGCGTTTCTGCTATTCCGACGAGGTTCAAATCCTACAAACCTACCTCCTGCAAAGTCTTCCATTTGTTCTCTGTAACTTCCTGTAGCTTTTCCAACTTGGATTTATTCTTACTGAGCTTCCTTTCCTTCTTTCCTATGATCTGAGTCTCTCTAACTGTTTCTGGAATCCTCTTTACATTCGTATTATTATTGTCTCCTAGCATAGTGACTTTGCATTGTTGATGTTTTCTCAGAGGTTCTGAAGTTAATATCCCTTCTCTTACTACTTCCTGGGTGGATATACTTATTTCTTGCATGGATAGGTCCTTCAAAACTTCTTGCATTCTTTCAATCTTGCTAGATAATTCTCTTTCCTTCTGTTTCTTCGACTTACCCTCTCGTTTCTCTATTAGTCGATCTATTTTTCTAGCTATGAAATCCCTTAGTTATTTCTTTTTCTTTTCTGTAGCTTCTTCCTCTGCTTTCCTTCTAATCTGATCCTTCTCAATCTAATTCTTTCCGAACAAGAGTGGGAAAGGAGCATTGTTCTCAACGAACTTAATGACTTCAAATTCCTCTTTATTCAATGTTCCATGACCAATAATAAGTACTTTAGTAATTCTTCCACATAGGGTTATCATATTTACTTTAAACAAGCCTATTCTTCCCAATGAAGGTACCACAATAGGCTTTCCAAAAATTTCCCAAGTTTCTTCTGTCATAATATTCTCTTATGTTTCCTCATCCAAGACATAATCTATGTCGAAGTCTTCTATTCTTTCACTTATGCATTGTTTTACTTTCAGGATCTCTAGTAAGCTAACGTCTTTGTGATCATCCATCATTTATTTCAACTGTACTAATGTAGTCTGGAATTTCTTTTATTATTTCTCCTGATGATTCTATAACATGCTTGTAGTCCCTTGGTTATGGAATCAAGCAAATATTAAGGAAGAAAAGGTGAAATGTGAACTACGCGGAAGACACAGTGACTGATACTGGGTTGAAATGAGCAAAAGAGCATAAAAGATGGAGTGAAGTAAGAGAAAGAAATCCATTGGATGAGGAGATCAAGGATGATAGATCATAAAGGAAGAGGGATCGTGGACAACTCAACCAGTAGAAAAATCCACTAATGGATGCTTTGGAGCACCGTGCGTGAAGGAAGGAAAGACAGGTTGGCGAAGCCCTGAAAAAGCGGGTCAAGTTGACCTAGGGTTTTGACACTTAGGTTTTAACCTAAGTGTGTCTGAGAGCTATTCTAATGTATAAATAAAGGTCTAAAGGACCTAGGATGGGTTGGTGCTAAGTTGGTTGAGCGTTTATTGTTTTTGTGTGATCGAGTGAGTACTATTGTGTGAGAGATAAGTGTTGTGTGTGAGGGCCTTCGGTATTGTAAGATATTCAGTTGGGTGCAAAGATCAACCTTGTTGCTGGGTGCGTAGGGAGGGGAGAGAAAGAGAGAGAAGAAGAGAAGATCTACCAACTAAGAGCGTAGATAAGAACTGTATGATTGCATCTTAATATATCATAAAGAACAGTTCTATGGATGTAGCCCTAGGGAGAGGGTGAACCATGTATATATTGTGTTATGTTTGTTTGATGTTGTGTTCTCTGTCATTTGATATGTTTCTATTGTGATATTGTGTTAGATATGAAATACAACTTTTGCAGTAGGTTTAAGGAAGATAAAGAATAACTAGGTGATTGTTTGTTGTTGTTGTGAATCCACTCTACATTTCCTCTGGTTGTAGACACCTATGTCCTGCAACCCCTTATAGATACCTCAGGTGAGACTGCATATTCTTTGCATGTGTTTCCAAAAGGACCAGTAGTTATGGCTTTTTGGTGCATTGTTGTAGAGTTGAACCCTGGGTCTGCCCCTGTCCCAACAAATAGTTCTATTACCGGGACAAGACTCTTCTTGAGGGAATTCCACAAGTGGTTTCCATCGAAGACAGAGATTCAGAGGTGGATAGAATATCAAGAAAATGAATTCGCTAAAGCCCATAACAAGAACCCCAAACTTGGTACAGAGGATTGGTTGGAATGATATATCTTTACTGATATACAAGAGATTTTATTTGGAGGGATTCATCAGGAGTTATACGAGTGGCTAGCTAGGTTAGAAGACACTCAATTTGAGATCATATTTAGACTACCAGTGGTTTGGAAGTCGACGTTGATCAAGAATGTCAAGAGAAGTAGATCACTAGATTGATAGTACCATTGGAGGGTATATNAGCCCCAATGGAACAAAACAGATTTCCATGGGCCCAAACTTGTGAAGAACTATTTGTCATGTGGACTGAATACGAGAGAAGTCACCCTTTCCAAGAAGTATCTCAGGATGATTGTTAAAGAAGTTGTTAGAAGATAACACCACGTGGCGATTTTTGTTTTGTTTAAAATGCACTTATTCATTAGTTTCAGTTAAAACTTTATATTATAAATAAAGACACCGACTAATTAGAAAAGGGTCGATGGTTGTTGTAAGAACTCTTTTTTTTTTTGTTAAGAGTTATTTTGAGACTACTATGAAGTGAGAAGTCCTTCTGGACCAAATACAAGCTATTTTTATCAGATGCATGTGATTGGACTTAGAGAAGAACTACTTCCTATCCCGTTTCATGAATGATTCAGTAACGAGTAAGAGCAATTAATTTTGTTGTCAAGTTATCTAGTATAATGTCTTGATGTTCTTTGCTTTAATGATGAAGATAAATCATTGTGTTATTATGTGATGCATGGTTATGGTAGATGAATTATTTTTCTTTCCATTATCTCATTACATATGTGATTTCTTTCTGATACTTAGTTTTTCAGACAATAATTGGATGGTCACATGGTTAATGTATTAGTACTAGGCATGTGGTATAGAGTAATTGTCTGCATGTTGAGAAACAGGTTATCCCAAGATTAACCTCTTCCCCAGTAGTTAAAAATTAATCCTTTTATTTGTCAATTTGTTCATACTGGCTTTCATCTCTCATATCATCCCCACCCAAGAGAAAGTATAGAAGAAAACAATCCTAACTAAAGGAAGAGCCTTCACAAGAAAACACAAAAGCCGATCTATAAATTGGTCGGATCGCAAGATCTAGAGAACCATTCCATTTTAAATGCTGTAGAGTCTAATTGGGCCTCGGTGGCAGGTTTGGTTCCTACTGTTGAGTAAAGGGATTTAGGACCCATCAACAAGCTCCTCCTGCTTCACGCAATATCTCTATAAGAGGTCCTTTGAAGCATCCTCCATGGCTCCATGGACTAGACTGATGCCATCCTCTGTGAGCATGGCCTCTAGTTGGGGTTTACTGGCATGGGTCTTCTTTCTTGCCGAAGGTTTCTACGGAGAAGCCTTCCTCTTATGTGGTGTTTCATTAGGGGGGTCGTTTGGTGGTGTGGCTTCTCCTTCTCCTTGCTTTTCTCCTTCATCCTCTCCTCCTTGTCCATTTGCATCGTCTCCTCCTCCTAGCAAGCCAGATCCATTTCTTTCAGAATCATTGTCCTCCTCCTTAGTCTTTATATTATGTACTTATTCCTTTTTCTTCTTCTTCTTCTTCACACTGGATTGTCTGGCATGCTCGACCCAAGTGACTAGCGGGCTTCCTATGATGTTAGGGTCAGAGAGATATTCATCATCAACTGGTACGAGGAACTATTCCGGCCATTCCTTCATGATTTGATCCATGTCTTCATATGTCAGGTTGTAATATGATTGCAACTCTTCCTTTCTCTCATATATGTGCACAGTGATATAGAAAAAGTGTCGATCTGCATGGAAATGCTTTAATCGAAACCTTCAGCTGTTGATAATAGGAATGGAACACAACGTTTGACTTCCATTTCTTTGAAATGTCATTGGTGTACCACAAGGTAGCAAACCTAGCGACCAACGGTTTCAATGGTTCTATGTCCAGGAAGGTGGCTCTTTTAGGTATTTTCCAAGTGACAAATGCGATCGATACTATTAGCCAACTGAAGTGGAACTCCTATCCCTGATCCTGAGCTTCGCGAAAGCCTTCCTCAAGTTCATTGATGAGGTAACTCACCCAATTCATTTGCATGCCCTCCACACATTTTCCTGCGAGGTCCACCACGAACCTGGTGACCTGTGTGGGGTGGTTCTTCCTTAGAATATTTCTAGCTATGAGTTGACAAGCAAGGCACACTGCACCATCCTCGATAGAGGCTACCTTGTAGCCTCGCTTTCCCTTTTCAACTTCATCATATGCTTCCTTGATGCGTTGTACCAAGGAGCAGTCTGAGGCCTTCCCTAGGTAAAATTGTTGAGGATCGGTTCCCTTCATGCTTAATCTTGTAATTAAGTAGATCAACGTTGGATCCACATTAATCCACCAGTAGAGACATGGGTATCCTCCATGGTAGCATGACAAGAGGATTTTAACACAAACATTAACCTCCTAGTGATGACCAAAATGGGGAATCTTCATCATGTTCAACACAGTGGACTGAGCTAGCTCCTTAATCCATGGTTGCGAGACAATGCGAGGCTTCTTCCTAGTTGTCTTCGTCAAGTATCTGTGGGGTGATAGCATAGCGTATTTATTTCTCTCTCCAATGTCGAATTCATTGTTCTTCAGCAGTGGGATATGTCCCATCCGACTTCCCACTATGCATATTCTCTTCCGAATGTACGCAGTGTTCAGAGTGTACTCAAAGTCTCGGGGAATGTTATCACGGCTAACCACACCAACAAAGGGCGGGATATAATATGGTAAGATCGACGAGATCTGCTTCACATTATCTAGATCATCGTGATGATTACTTCGCTGCTCGGTCGTGGGGTTGGTACGACCAGATCATCGTCTAGTTGAAGGGGAAGAATGCAGTCCCCTGGTTGACGATTCCTGGACAACTTCAGACATAGATTTATCAGCCATAAACTTCTTAAGAACCTCCTTGATGCAATTCTCTAACTCAGTGCATTCGCCCAACATTCTCACTTTTTAAAACAGGTAGGTCGAGGTAGGTGAACGAAAACGAAGGGTAGACAAACGAATGGCAATGTCTAGCTTATGAAATCACAGTTTGATGCAAAATCAGTTCTTTGATATCTCATTTAATGATGGGTGGAAAAAATTGGTCCCGACACAGCGTCCGACGGGTTAAATAAGCAAGTGTCTTAACGGATTTTTCCAACGGGCAAGACTGCTTCCATCAATGAGAATCTGTCCGTTATGGCATGGTCTGAACGTCCAAAATCTCATAAATTTATTTTCTAGTTGTTTCATAGCATCTTTCTAATGGTTAGGGTGCCTCCAATGGTCATATATCCTCTCGAGGGAGAAGTCCCATTCAGTGCGTTTCTGCTATTCCGACGAGGTTCAAATCCTACAAACCTACCTCCTGCAAAGTCTTCCATTTGTTCTCTGTAACTTCCTGTAGCTTTTCCAACTTGGATTTATTCTTACTGAGCTTCCTTTCCTTCTTTCCTATGATCTGAGTCTCTCTAACTGTTTCTGGAATCCTCTTTACATTCGTATTATTATTGTCTCCTAGCATAGTGACTTTGCATTGTTGATGTTTTCTCAGAGGTTCTGAAGTTAATATCCCTTCTCTTACTACTTCCTGGGTGGATATACTTATTTCTTGCATGGATAGGTCCTTCAAAACTTCTTGCATTCTTTCAATCTTGCTAGATAATTCTCTTTCCTTCTGTTTCTTCGACTTACCCTCTCGTTTCTCTATTAGTCGATCTATTTTTCTAGCTATGAAATCCCTTAGTTATTTCTTTTTCTTTTCTGTAGCTTCTTCCTCTGCTTTCCTTCTAATCTGATCCTTCTCAATCTAATTCTTTCCGAACAAGAGTGGGAAAGGAGCATTGTTCTCAACGAACTTAATGACTTCAAATTCCTCTTTATTCAATGTTCCATGACCAATAATAAGTACTTTAGTAATTCTTCCACATAGGGTTATCATATTTACTTTAAACAAGCCTATTCTTCCCAATGAAGGTACCACAATAGGCTTTCCAAAAATTTCCCAAGTTTCTTCTGTCATAATATTCTCTTATGTTTCCTCATCCAAGACATAATCTATGTCGAAGTCTTCTATTCTTTCACTTATGCATTGTTTTACTTTCAGGATCTCTAGTAAGCTAACGTCTTTGTGATCATCCATCATTTATTTCAACTGTACTAATGTAGTCTGGAATTTCTTTTATTATTTCTCCTGATGATTCTATAACATGCTTGTAGTCCCTTGGTTATGGAATCAAGCAAATATTAAGGAAGAAAAGGTGAAATGTGAACTACGCGGAAGACACAGTGACTGATACTGGGTTGAAATGAGCAAAAGAGCATAAAAGATGGAGTGAAGTAAGAGAAAGAAATCCATTGGATGAGGAGATCAAGGATGATAGATCATAAAGGAAGAGGGATCGTGGACAACTCAACCAGTAGAAAAATCCACTAATGGATGCTTTGGAGCACCGTGCGTGAAGGAAGGAAAGACAGGTTGGCGAAGCCCTGAAAAAGCGGGTCAAGTTGACCTAGGGTTTTGACACTTAGGTTTTAACCTAAGTGTGTCTGAGAGCTATTCTAATGTATAAATAAAGGTCTAAAGGACCTAGGATGGGTTGGTGCTAAGTTGGTTGAGCGTTTATTGTTTTTGTGTGATCGAGTGAGTACTATTGTGTGAGAGATAAGTGTTGTGTGTGAGGGCCTTCGGTATTGTAAGATATTCAGTTGGGTGCAAAGATCAACCTTGTTGCTGGGTGCGTAGGGAGGGGAGAGAAAGAGAGAGAAGAAGAGAAGATCTACCAACTAAGAGCGTAGATAAGAACTGTATGATTGCATCTTAATATATCATAAAGAACAGTTCTATGGATGTAGCCCTAGGGAGAGGGTGAACCATGTATATATTGTGTTATGTTTGTTTGATGTTGTGTTCTCTGTCATTTGATATGTTTCTATTGTGATATTGTGTTAGATATGAAATACAACTTTTGCAGTAGGTTTAAGGAAGATAAAGAATAACTAGGTGATTGTTTGTTTTTGTTGTGAATCCACTCTACATTTCCTCTGGTTGTAGACACCTATGTCCTGCAACCCCTTATAGATACCTCAAGTGAGACTGCATCTTCTTTGCATGTGTTTCCGAAAGGGCCAGTAGTTATGGATTTTTGGTGCATCGTTGTAGAGTTGAACCCTGGGTCTGCCCCTGTGCCAACAAATGGTTCTATTACCGGGACAAGACTCTTCTTGAGGGAATTCCACAAGTGGTTTCCATCGAAGATAGAGATTCAGAGGTGGATAGAATATCAAGAAAATGAATTCGCTAAAGCCCATAACAAGAACCCCAAACTTGGTACATAGGATTGGTTGGAATGATATATCTTTACTGATATACAAGAGATTTTATTTGGAGGGATTCATCAGGAGTTATACGAGTGGCTAGCTAGGTTAGAAGACACCCAATTTGAGATCATATTTAGACCACCAGTGGTTTGGAAGTCGACGTTGATCAATAAGGTCAAGAGAATTTACAGCTCCATGTCAAGAGAAGTAGATCACTAGATTGATAGTACCATTGGAGGGTATATCAATGATTTTGTTATTGACAAAGTGGAATCGTATAACCAAGAAGAAAGATATTTATTTAAGGGACCTAGAGGAAAATTTTTACATTTTCTGAAGTTGAATAGCAAGATGCTATTACATAAGAAGAAGATCTTGAAGATACAGTAATCGCTCAGATCGAAAGAGATAATGTTCAAAAATTCAGACAATGATAGTGACACAGAGGCTGGACATACACGCAGTGGGAGAGTGTTTAGAGAATTTCATCTCATGAATCTGTTTAAGAAGAGCTATAGAGATGAAGAGTTCTACAGTGGAGAAGAGGAAGATCTGACAGATGAAGAGCACTCAAAATCCACTAGGATAGAGGAACCTCACCGAGAAGAGCCATAAAATTCAAGAACTGCACTGACTGTTGAAGTACTATTATTCATCTTGTTTCTTCAATAGTGTTAAGTAACGAGAGTAACATGAGTCATCAGAATTCTCAGAGCACTGTCACTAGCATTCCACAACATACTCAGTTAGGAAACCTAGGAAGATCTATGGAAGATGAGATGAGGTTACCCACCTTTAGAGGATATGGATCTGAAGATTCTGATCAACATTGGTTTCTATATAAAGTTGTGTGGAGTATTAATAATATCACCGACGAAGATGTCAAACAAGCTTAGTTCAACACTACCCTAAGAGATCGCACACTGAGCTAGTACATGAAATTTGTCCAAGGAGGTACACCTAAAATGTTGAATGCCATTAAGACTCCGCTAACTATCGAATTCAAGAAACCTAAATTAGAGTCGTAGTGCATTACAAAACTAAAATAAATCAAGAAGAGAACAAAGGAACCTGTGTGGGAGTTTGCTCAGAGATTTAAGACCTTGTTAGGCCATTTGAGTTTTCAGATCCCAGATGAGCATAACAAGGAATTGTTCATTGCTTCCCTCTCGCCACACATCAAAGTTCCTCTGATGCAACAAAATATTACTTCATAGGCTGAGGCACTGTAGATCCCCATCAAATTAGAATCAACCCTGATGGGAGAATCCAACTCATGTATGAGTCAAATCTTGAGTCAGTTAACTAGTTTATCATTGCAGGTCGAAGATATAAAGAAAGACAAGGGAAAAGATAAAATATAAGAAATTTGGTGTATCATATGAAAATTAGAAGGCCATGACAAGGAGAAATTTCCCCTATTTCATGAATACTTGGCCTCTGGAGCTCCGAGCCCTTCGAAGCAAGTGACCCTACCCTAGTGTGAGGTATGTAGAAATCGACACCACCCTGGTGAATGTTACTATCTGCAAAAATATGTCCAGACACCCACAAATTTGTATTGCACATTCTATAATTCGGTAGGACACGATGATAGGGATTGTAGGAATTACAATCTAATGCATGAAATGTCAAGGGATATATACAAAATTCAAGGCAAAGTACAACAAGAAGGAAGAAATATGTAGTATAACTCTCCAAGAAGAGGAAACTTCAACCCTCATGGTGGATTCTGAGGAAGAAGAGAAGGAGGAGGTATGGGTCGACGTTGAGAATAGATCATCTGTTATAACTGCACATAGACAAGACACTTTTCAAGGGACTGTTAGAACCCTTATACCACTTGAAGATATTGCAACTCATTTGAGCATGTTATCGAGGAATGTCTAGAATTGTTAGCTAAGCTTAAGGAGAAACGAGGAGGAAACCAACAAATACAACTAATCAAAGCATAACCTCACAGATCAGATCCCAGAGTCATTTTTATCACTATAGGAGGAACTATTATAGGAGAAGACAGAGTGATCCAAGGAAATATTATAGAAGAATCAGGAGTCAGGAAAGCTACAGAGAAGACACAAGTGTTTGATGTGAAGAAAGAAAAAAAAATATTTGAGGAGGCAAGAAAATAATTCAGGAGAGACCAAGGCTCTTCATCAAATACATGACCAGAAGTAAGAGAATGTGAAATGCCTCTGGCATTTGATCAGTCATCTTCGCCCAGAGATGGAAAAGAGGTGAGTAAACTTGTCAGTTTCTTGTGTATGTTTATAGAGTTGATTAAAGATGAAAAATCCATACAAGAACTGCAAAATTTGGTCAGACAATATGAGATAGGAAGGGTAGATCCATTACTGAATAAAGCAATACATAAACTATCCAAGAAGAGAATGAAAAATAAAGTACTACACCTTAATGCTCAGATTGGAGAGTAAGATATAGACTATGTGGTCCTCGACTTAGGGTCAGAGGTCAATGTCATGATGATGCAGACCTAGACACAGATGGGAAAACCTAAGTTGATTTATTCTCCTATTAGGCTTAGGATGTCTAATCAGCAATATGTAATCCCCTTTGGAAGACTGGAGCATGTCCTTGTGGACATCTATGGAGTAAGGACGTTTGCAGACTTCGAGGTGATTGAGATAGTTGATGATAGTTGTCCTTACCCTGTGCTGTTAGGAATTGAATGGGATTTCAATAATTCCACTATGGTTGATTTAAAGAAAAGAAGAATGACATTTGAAGGATACGGCCTTAGGGTCATTGCACCTTTGGATCCTGATGAAGGTCATAGATACATAGAACCCATCAAGGAATAAGCCCGCACATACTAACTAGAAAACATATACAAATTAACAGCCAGACATCAAGACTACATTAATCCTACAACAGTTGGGAATTTGAGCTCACCAAGTGACAACGCATGCTCATCGGATTCAGAAGAAGCACTCGAGAAATGGCAGAAAAAAATGTATGAAGTATCTACAAGGAGATGTGTTGGATTAACCAGAGAAGTTCGATGGATCGGCACAATAGTAAGTAACTTACCCACCTTTGATGGTCTAAATCACTTAGAAGCATTCTTAGTAAAATTTGAAGAAAATGTACCAACCCAACAAAGATTGTTGGAAATGGATGAGGCTCTAAAATCAACTCTAGGGAGATGGTGGGGAACATAGAAAAACAATATTACAAACTGGGTACAATGTTTCACTTTGATGACAACGTGATTTTCAGAGAAAGTAGAAGGCTACGAAGTTATTTACACAGGTCGAATTTGTCTTAAGGACCATGTGCGAAGTTGTGAGGAATCCTGGAGTAGCATTCCTCAAGAATAGTGGGTACAAAAATTCATTAACACACTGGACACAACTCCCATCAACTGGTATCTTCAAGCATAACTGTGCCTCATCACTGCAGATTGGGAAGGTATGACCCATAACTTTGTAACTACCTTTTTGTTTAAAATACAATATCCTACAGTAGATCAATCATTATAAGTTGTAAGACATAAAGTGTTTTAGGAGGCACCTAGCCTCCCTTTGGAGCAAGAAGAGAATTAATGGACTGCGCCTCTTCAGAAGTTGCAAGGCTGTTACGATATCAAT
>JZKD02S1961128.1:333-13866 GCA_000966675.3 Picea glauca
TATATATATATATATATATATATATATATATTGGTAAACAGAGATGAGATCCAATTAATTATTGAATGTTATGCTATGAAACAGGATGAATCAATACAATAACTGATGTCGTTAGTTTGAAATTAGAGTGCTTTAGGTAGAGGTGCAAGTGGTTGGAATGCTTTGCCGAGCCCCCAGGAAGGAGATTCGACTAGACTTGCTTTGTCATGTTGCTAGAGGTGGAGGTACTTTTGCAAACGAGGACGGGGGTGAATTTGTCCTTCCAAAAGCCAATCTAAATGACATTGCAAACCAAGCAGATGATTTATTAGAGACAATGGAGGATAGACCTACAGTGCCAGATCGTAGGTTTTTTTTTTTTCACCTAATATATTAGGTAGAGAAAAAAGAGCCTTAATACCTACCACTCCTGTGTGAAGGTACTAATGGATTAGCTGCGATAATAGGTATACATTTTTAATTAATTAACACTATAATATATTTTAAAAATAAATAAGGATTGTGTCATTTTGTACATTTAGCATAATTATAGCTAATTGTGGAATGTTGTAGATTTATGGGTAAATTGGTATAACACTTGTGTATGTAATGTGATGAAAGGCAATAGAGGTTTAGTTGATTCATTTAAATCTGAAACGAATGTTTTTTTTTTTTTACTTATATTTATTACTTTTCTGGTTACATACATCTCAGTACATAAAAAAAAACTGATATTTATTTCTTTTCTTTGTCTCTCTTATAGGTGAAAATTGTGTTTTTTTTTTTTTTTAGCAGGTAGGTCTACAATAAAAACAACAAGCTAAACAAGAGGCTAGAACAGGAATACAATGCTAGATATATTATGTTTCTATACTCAGATATATTTTGTTGCTATACTCTCTCCTAATCGAGATTCCAATTTCTTAAGTAGTTTTATTTAGTGGTTCATTTCTGGGTTAATTTTGAGTAGGTGGGTAGNGGTGGAGGTACTTCTGCAAGTGAGGATGGGGGAAAAGTTGTCCTTCCAAAAGACAATCTAAATGACATTGCCAACCAAGCAGATGATTTATTAGAGACAATGGAGGATAGACCTACAGTGCCAGATCGCAGGTTTTTTTTTTCTTTTTTTTCTAATATTTTAGGTAGAGAAAGAAGAGCCTTAATACCTACCAATCTTGTGTGAAGGTACTAATGGATTAGCTGTGATAATAGGTATACATTTTTAATTAATTAACGTTATAATATATTTTAAAAATAAATAGGGATTGTGTCATTTTTGACATTTAGCATAATTATAGCTGATTGTGGAATGCTATAGATTTATGGGTAAATTGGTATAGAACTTGTGTATGTAATGTGATGAAATTCAATAGACGTTCAGTTGAGTCATTTAAATTTGAAACAAATTTTTTTTTTTTTCTTTTTACTTATTTTTATTACTTTTCTGGTTACATACATCTGAGTACATAAAAAAAAATGATATTTATTTCTTTTCTCTGTCTCTCTTATAGGTGAAAATTGTGTTTTTTTTTTTTAGTAGGTAGGTCTGCAATAAAAAAAACAAGAAAAACAAGAGGCCGGAACATGAATACAATACTAGATATATTCTGTTTCTATACTCAGATATATTTTGTTGCTATACTCTCTCCTAATCGAGATTCCAATTTCTTAAGTAGTTTTATTTAGTGGTTCATTTCTGGGTTAATTTTGAGTAGGTGGGTAGGTCCTTGGCTCCATATTTTGAATGAAGCTCTGATACCATATGTAGTAGCCGTAAAAATACAAAATTTAATTTGATTTAGCATATAATTCTTTCTTATACAAAAATAATTCAATCACCAACATATGAGCATATGATATTCGACAAAAAATAAAATTTTATCCACAAGATAAGAATTACTTAACAAGATAAATAAATTACCTCTCACTGATGCTAATTTCCCCATTGATATGGTTGTTCATTGCTGAAACTGTGTCAAACACTGCCCAAAACCGTGTTTCGACCCTGCCAACTAGGACAACTTCCTAGCTCCAAGATACCATATGGATATCTTGGCCCCCATGCCCAAAACCTCCATCAAACCAGTGCCCCCTGTACTGATCCTTTCCCCAACTCCCCAACTCAAACTCTCTCCAGAAAATCCAAAAGAACCCTCAAAAAAAGATCCCCCTTCCCGTAAGCCTCCTCCACTCATATCCCTCCTTCACCGCCCTTTCTCCTCATTTATTTCCTTACCTACACATTTATTATCTTATCCGATTATTAATGATTTATCCTATTATTAATACTCCTTATCCTTATTTCTTAATGCTCCTTATCCCCTCCATATACATAATCTTTTAATTTAAACAATTAAATTTATTAACCCTTTAAATTTATTACCCTGTTCATTCAATGTGATAGGTAATTAATTTAATCAAAATTATAACAATTAATTAATTAATAAATATTTAATAAATATTATTATGCCAATCTTTGTTTAGTTAAAACCATGTTAAGACAATTAATCACCTAATTAATTTTTACTTAGTAATCCTTAAACATATATTCAACTAGGGTTGTTACAAGGTTCGAGAGATAGTCGATCCCCTTTGGCATTGGAAAAATATGAGGAAGACAGATGTTAATAAAGGACGTAAAGAAATTGGTGATAGTCGATGCTCTATGTGATTTATCGGGATCGAGGAAAATCCAAAAGGATCACAACAAACATTTCCACCGTGATAAAGTTATCTCCAATCGCCGATCCCCGATGTGTTTGCAACATCAGGAATTTTTTGAGGGAGCTGATCCAAGAGCACTTGGGTAGGATTATCATCGATCACCAATCCTTTACACTTTTTGACATCGACAAGTTAATATTTGGTTTTAGAACGATTGGATTAAATAAATTACTACATCCGATTAACATGAGCGAATTAGGTCACTAGTCTCAAATGCCACATGTCTTTACCAGGTAATATGGTCGTATGGCCTAGTTCTATCTCGAGAAATTTTTGGTTCCCTAGGTCTTAGTCACACCTGCAAGTAATATTTTCCATTTCAGTACTGCATGGTAAGATCAATCAACATCAGAGATTTTGCAGGAGGATATCAACTAAAATATTCACAGCACAATCCGACCCCCGATCAACCAACTAAAAGAGTGGAATGATGGGACATTTGCGACAATGAATACGATAAGATTTTGGACATTTAAGGAACTAATTAATGCCCGATTCCACATTATTTTCTACCTTGTGTGTCGATTAGACAACAACATTTTAAAATCTCCGATAGACCACATTACCACTAGCGCCTTTGTCGTCAACCCTTGATGAATTTTTGTTTAAACTCCTCTGAATATCCGACTATAGATTTGTTGAAATTTCACTCATAACTTGAATTGAATGGTTGATGCGACATAGGAAGATCATTCCTATTTAAATATCTAGAACCATTGTGAACACATTCATTTGCACGTAAGTGAATTTCAGAGCGTTTGAAGGATCATAGCGAACAACTCGATATTGTACTGACCCTTTTGATTATCAAAACCAGGTTTAACAAGCTTCAGAGGTATGTATCCAATTCTGTCAATTAGTTGGTTATAATTTATATATGTTCATCCAGTTTCTTACACAGTCTCTAAAATATGCTCTAGTTTCAGGAAGAATGTCACCGAGAAATCCAACCACTAGACGCTCGCCGAGAGAACCAAATATGAAATAACCAGAGATAGGTAAAGTTTATTCTCCGAGGACCGTGAGGAAGTTGGAGTACACCCCTAGGGTGGAGCCTATTGTCAAAACAAAAAATTCACGAGCGAGTGACACCTTTTCACTACAAGGATAGCTAACTTCCAAGAAGACACCCTTATGGTGCTAGCAACTTGAAAAGACATGGAAAGATGGTATGAGAAGGCCCACCAAGTGGTGGAAATAATTGATTACATCAGCGTGGTTCAAAAGGGCTGAGACATCAAAGAGCATGACATTCAGTTTCTAAGAACAACATTGATTGAATAAGAAGGTTAGTCGAATACTGGGTGAAGATGGCCCAAGAACCTCAGCGGGATATTCAAGAGAAATCGGTCAATTGTGAAAGAAGATGGACCAATATCAGTTGAGCGATGAGAGACATCGGTATCCCAGAATTCGGCTAACCCGAGGACTTTGTCGAATTGCATGACATAGTCAAACAACATGCAGAACAAGACTCATCATGGATTGTGGAGATAGAAAGGGTAGACAACATGGTGTCAGGTCAATTATAGCAGTTCATGGAGCAACTGATCAAGGATCGAACGTTGTTACAATAGTTAAGTGTTAAATTATTCAAGTATCAGTCATGGGCAATGGAGATAAAGGATATCCTTTTGGCCCTGATGGAAAAACACAGATTCTCGTATGCCAACACATGCGAGGAACTCTTCGTCAAATGGTCAGAGTATGAGAAGAGGCATCCACTCAAGTGAAACCATTTGATGAATCTTAGAATAGAGAGAGATAAAAGAACGATGTGGCGATGTTTTGTTTTACTTAACTTGCACTTTTGATAGTTATTTTTAGTTAACAATTTGTTATAAATAATGGGATCGACCTGTTAGAAAAAGGTCGATGGTTTTTTGCAAAGATCGTCATTTTTGGAATTGTTAAAAAATATTTCATAACTACCTTAATTGAGAAGTCATGTTTAGAACCAGAGAGAAGTTTCTATTTTACATCAAATGCATGTGTGATTGGACCATAAGGAGGAATTACTTATGACTTTATCTCATGAATGGATGTTGTAATGAGTAAGAGTTTCTGAATCTATTGATAAGTTAGTTGATTCAATATTTTTATAGTTCTTATCTCTAATTATGGAAAGAAAATCATTGTGCTAATGTGTGATTAGTGATTAGAGTTAAAGAAACTAATTTTATTGCCATCATTTTATTGCATGTATGTTTTATTTGGATAATTGTATCTTAGTCAATAATTGAATTACTAGCAAGTTGATGTATTAGTACTAGGCTTGTCATAGGTGTGGAAATCTTTGTCTACATGCTTTAGCACGAGGGTTATCCTGAGCTCATCCTTCTTCAGTATTTAAGTTTTCTGCCTTTTCCTTTAACCACCTGGTTTATACCAGCACCTATCTCTTATCAGATCCACCTATAAGAGAAAATACTAAAAAGAGAATGTCCAAACTGAAAGAGGAGTTTTCACGAGAAGATATCATTTAAATCACTACGTAAATCCCATCAATTAATTGGATTGATCGCAAGATCTGGAGAACCACTCCACTATCAAACGTTGCAGAGTCTAATTGGGACTCGGTGGTAGATTTGGTTCCTAATGTTGAGTTAAATGGATTTAGGACCCCTCAACACAACCCTAAATTCATATTGATCTAGTCTATCTTCAAGCGCATTCAAAGAAAAAAACTATTAGGTGGCATGATTAGGGGACATACAAAACCCATAGGACATTCTATATTGGTATTCCCTTCAGTGTAACAACTAGTACACCAAACTTGTGGGAGGACGACTATTGCAATGGTAAGTTCCTGGATCTTGTCAATCATGGAAAAAAATTGTCCTTGGAATTGTGTAATATTATAGTCATCGGGTGGTATTGTTACCCACAAAATGTGAGGATATCCCACCATCACCTCAATTTTCATGGCCTATTCTATGGATTATCCCAATGTAGTTATACGTTGTTGGGTTAAATGAATCTGATTTAATGGTCATGTGTCTTCAGGGTGGGATTATTTCATCTGGGTGGTTGCATTAGGAGGCTACATCATATCAAATCCTGTAGTATACTTTGCATATTCGGGTGTTGCAAGGATCATTTCTCCAAGAAATTTTTCATAGGTTACAACTAAGTCTTGATCCTCGGTGTAAACTTTGATACTTATTATTTCTACAAACTTTATTTCATCATGATGACTATCTCTAGAACTCTTATATTTATCTCAAAATATATCCTTTACCCATTGGCTGGCCAACCTTTCATGTAACTACAAATATTTCAACTTATTTAACTCACATATATGACTCTTCTCAAGATTGATCCCCTTATGCGACTGATCAGGCCTCTTCATCCACTTAAAAATTTACTCTTTCCACCTATTTCAAGCATCACAACCCTTTTCTGAGCCCTCTTGTATCTCTCACTATTCTCACAATGATTCCCCAAGCTTGAAGAACCTCATATTCTGACTCATGGATCATTGCCTGAATCACCCTCCCCTCATGCACAAAGGGTTTTACTTGGCCATTTCAACCAAAGGAACATATATAATTAATTCCTCCACCAACAAGAGATTTATCCACAAAGGAATTTCTATTAGTAATTTCCCTCTGGATCCCTCGTAAAATATTTCTTTTGTGTTTGAGAATGATTGGTGACTTTCTACATAAAATTCAATAATTTATCCTTCCAAGGTACTATGAACCCAAAAGTACACAATTCAAGAAATATGGTGATCTAAATTGTGAAGAGAAATGAGCCACTCAATCATGAAATTAAATATCTTCTTGAAGTTATCTTTAAACTATGGCACTTCTTGCAATTGGTAGACCTCCTCTCAAAATCAGATCCAAAAGATTTTGTATTGATCACTATTTGGTTCAAAATAAAATATTGTCTCCTTCACAACCCTAAAACGTTTTTGTCATAACTTAGTTTCTTGAAATATAAAATAATGACACCTTCTTTCCCACCATCTTTCAATGTCTTATTTAAATATGTGATGTTGCATCCTCTGAAAAATCACTCAAAATTCAGGTCCCAACAATGGAATCTCTTGTTGGCACAAAGTTGGAGACTGGGGTTCTCAAAGGTTACCAGAAAAGGTATTGTTGTAGTCTAGTTGCATTGGTGTATTCAACCTTCTACAAGGGAAGGAGGTCTCACTTGAAGAATAAATGAGACTTTGTGTGATAAAGTGAATTATAGAGGACAAATTATCATATCTAGCACATCGTAGCATAGATCCATACATTGGTGTAAAGAGATCATAGCATAAGGATATTTAGATCGAAAAATATAGTGAACAATTTGTGTTACAGAACGTTAAAGTGAAGACATGCATTACATTAGTTGTTAAAAAGGTAACACAATTAGTAAATACATAGCATAGAATAGGGTACACAGAAGTAGATAAATCATTCATCCATCACACATTTTTTTTGTATGCCTGAATACTCCTTTATTTATTATAATAACTCAGACTAGTGAATTGTTCACATCGCAACTTACATAATAGAGCCATAATTAGTTTTCTCTAGACAAATATATTCTAGCCGAACCATTTATTGTAAGCTAGTACAACATCTGAATATGAACAAAACAATACAATAAAACACATGAAAATTCTAAAATTCCCAACAACAACAACAACAACAACAAAAACCAACCCATCAACCAACCAACCAACCCTTTTTCATTACAATTTCCCCAAGTTATATTATTCCCTTGGATATTTCTTGATTTTGTTATTATGCTTTTTTGATTGAATGTCCTTCTGGGATGTGATCAAAGATTCTAGGATTTTGGTGCTCTGGTAGCTAGCTTTCCACCATGTAGAGTCCTCACTATTGTGCTCTATTTTTCGACAAAATATTTATGCATGTGCAAAATCAGTTCTTCAAAATAGAGGTCCCAACAACATCTAGAGCCAAGGATGACATGTTGAACCAACACAAATGACATTTCTATGGAATCATTGGTCTTTGGATGGTGATAGTCAACATCATGAGGTATAGAACATTAAATATGAGTCTTTGGACCTTGGATATGGTCATGGGAACAATACTGAGAGTTAGGCCCTAAAGGAATATTCTAATATTCTAGGCCCAATAATGACACCTTGAACCAACACAAATGACCTCTACAGGGAATCGTTGAATTTAATAGGGTATATAGGTACCATTATCAATTTCTATCACTAGGTATAGATCTTATTCCATGGACATATTTAGGGGAGTAAAAATGAACCTTAGGTCCTAAAGGAATCTTCCAATCATCCATATCTAAGAAGGACTCCTAGAAGAACCACAAATTTCCTTTTGAATGTATCCTTGGACCATGATTTGGTATGTTATTTCCATGAGGTGGTTTTGAGTAGTAGGTATGTGTCTTAGAGCCTTGGAAATAATATAGGGAATAAGGCCATCCATTAGGCCCTAATGGTATCTTTGAGATATCCTAGTCCATGAAACATTTCTTGAATAACCACACATTATCTCTCAAAGGTATCTTTAGACTTTGGTAAAGGATATTAGTTCCTTCACTAGGTTTTTAGTATTATGGGTTTGAAGGGATTAATAGTCAAGGTAGTAAATGTAAGCCTTAGTCTATAAATAATTTTTATACACATCTAGGGCAAAAAATGATGACTTAAACCCCCACACCCAATATCTTTAGGTTTTAGGTAGATTCTAGGGATAAAGGGTCATGAATGACACCTCAAACCACCATACATAACTTCTCTAGGGAAATATTTGGACTTCAAGTTAGTATATGGACATGATTAAGACATATTGATTATTTTGTATGGGTATTGGTTTCTTTGGACCTGATTGAGAGATGAAACCCAATAATTATGTCCTAAAGGAATAATCTAAGAATCTAGGTCCAAGAATGAGACATTCAACAACCAAGAAGAACCTTTCTATGGTACCCTTAGTATTGAAATGTGTATCATCAACATTATGAGGTTTTGAGAATTAATTATGGATCTATAGGTCTTGTATATCCTGAGGGAAAGAAATTTAAGACTTTTTCCGTAAATAAATCTTCTATAAATATATGGCCATAAATGACACCTCGAATCATGATAAATTTCCCCTTGAGGGAATCATTTTCCTTTATATAGGTATATAGGCTCCATTAGAATTTTTGAGAACTAGTTTTGGGTTTCTAGGTCCTAGATATGGTCAATAGAGGAAACCAAGACCGTGGGCTGTAAAGGAATATTCTATCCATTCAAGGCCAATAAGGATGCCTCACAAAAACACACATGGACTCCTGAGGGTATTGTTTGCCTATAATTAAAGATGTTAGTTCCATTAGGTGGTTTTGAGCAATAAGTATGTGACTCGGTACCCAATAATTTATCTAGGGAAGAAGGACATGCCTTATACCCAAAAGAGATATTTGAGGAATCTAGAGCCATGAACAATTCCTCAAAGAACCAAAACTTACCTATGAAGGGTATCCTTGTCCTATGAGAAAGGATGTTAGTGCCCTGACAAGGTTTTGAGCATCATTTTTGGGTCTCAATGACTTGATACAATCAAGGGAGGACACATGGGACTTATCCCATAAACAAGCATTCTAGGAATCTAGGGAAAAATATGATGCATCAAACCACCACACTTGACCTCTTGAGGATTTCAAATTGGTGATGTTAGTCACTTTAGCTTGCATACATGACCTCAGTTGTAGATATAATTATGATAGTTTGTAGTATTGAGGTGGTAGATTACTGTTGATAGTTTAGAGGGGAAAATATCGTAGGTTTTATAGTTTTCCATATCTTGCAACAATAAAACACACACTCTTTACAAAATTTTATTAATACAAACTCATTCTAAAGAACATGCACATTATTAACACACATGATTTTTACAGAATGTGATTTTTATTTCTAGGTAAAACAAAAAATGGCATGAATCCCCACCTCAAACTCTTTGAAACATATAATATTATCTATAGGTTATCTAACATCTTGTATGAAAAACTATTGTTTCATAAACAATTTATGATAATTTTGTGATTGGAAGAATTTATTTATCTATTTTTTATTTGCAATCCATGCGAACACAAGGAAAAAACATAATCGATAAATAAAGTATTTGGGGAAAGTGTATTCTTGTGAAAAGGTCAATGAAGGATAAGAAAATAAAAGGTTATGTCTGGAAAAATGGAGACTTTGAATAAAGGCCAATCTAAATTCTATCACAATGGATATGACTATTATTTCTCTTCCATAACCATGAGTAAAGTGTAGTATTTCAATAGAGGCTAATACAATTTCAACATCAATTGAACCTCCAATGATTTTTTCATCAAGAAAAATCGTTTTGGATGTGCATATGACGATCGATTTTCTTGTAGATAATTGTTGTAGGGGCTAGGTGGCCCTACCGATTAGACCCTCTAGTCGACCAAATATTTTGACTATAAAAGTGAAATATGAAAGTTGGTCGAATAGACAGTTAGAGTCAGTTGATCAGGCTATTAAGATTTGTAACTAATAGGTAACTACAATGACATGTATATATATGTGACTATGTAGCAGAGAAAGGTGAAGGTTGTTATTACATATAATAAAGTGCATATTGTTGGTTCTCCCATTAATTGTGTATGCCTCTAGGTATGTTTATATTTTATTGTATATAATGTTGTAACATATGCTTCTCTATGTAAGGAACTACTCGTAACCTTCTCACACTTTCTCTCAAACTACAATATTGGTTATCTTGCTGGTAGTTCTGAACTTGGGAATATATAAAATAAAAAGAAAATATATGTTAAGGTTGGAAGACATAAGTGAATGGTGGGAGAAAAAAATCAATAATTGCATCAAAAGATGCCCAAGGAGGAATGTAATGACACTAGTATAAGCATGTAAACATGTATTCTTAGAAAAACTTGAACGGATTCCTGGATGAAATTCTAAAGGAACTGTTTGAATATCCCAATAAATCACCTAATGCACAAACTAACTCTATATGAATAGCATATGATTATGTTTGAATGAAACAAGAAAAACAACAATGATAAAAAATGATGACTTTGAGTAAGTAGGGTTGACGATGGGGGCTAGGTTGATCTCTGAGATTATATAAGTCATTATGATTTCACAAAAGTATATAATGTTTGAAGTCAGGAGGAAGATAAATGAAATAGTAGATGCATGAGATTCAATAGGGAATAATACATGATGAATGGAGGTCTATAAACTCTTCTCTGACATCCAAAGACTTGAAAGGGATAGATGGAAAAAGAGACGATAATAAATACAAAATGAAAGGGATCCTAAAATTTCAAATATAAATCCTCCCTATGCACGCAATTTCATTGGAGAATCCATAGAGAGCACCTCGATGACTCCTGGGATGAATCTAATCTTGCAATTGTGTATGGAATCCAATGGCTCCACTCAAGAAATCAAAAAAGTTGACCATATGGATATTGATGACTATGGACACATGACTCAACATTCCCTCGAAAGAATGAATATCCTTCATATTACAAACTTACTCCATCAGATAATTCATGTGGATACTCAATCCTTGAAGGTATGGTTCCAAACGGAAAACAATGGTCATATAAGATATACACTTCTAATTGAAGCAAAAAACACTCAAAATCGACCAGAGGATATATTCCTCCATACAAGAGATATCATGGACCCCACCCCTTGCCAAAATTACTTCTTGAAGACTCCCTATCGTTAGATAGAAAAAAATGAATCATCGTAACCTTTTAGAGGATGATTCATATAGTATATAGATAGGGGTTGTTAAAAAGATGACATAACCCTAGTAAGAGAAAAACCAAAATTAGTACTAGAATATGGTCTAACTGAAGACCAACGATATATTGTGGTAATTGATTCAAATACTCAGGTTTCAACTCCCCAATTCAATACCATATCGAATCCCCCATATACATCTATAGGAAATTAGAAAAATAAAAATCTTGCAATATTCCTAATTCCTAAAAAACCCAAGAAAGCCACAATGGGCCTCAACCATATTCCCTTATACGAAGGTGATGAATATCTCAAACAACCTATATTTTGTTTTGAGATATTCTAGGATGCAACCAAAATTACAGATGAAGATAAGAATATAACACAATTTGGTGTTGATCTTTGAGCCAGGGAATTCACATGGTTCATAAATTTTACAAAAAGCTAGCAAAGATCAAAGGTAGAGATAAATAAAATATTTATCACAATGTTTAATATGTAAAACATAAGTCTCTTGGATGGGAAAAAAATTAAAGAAATCAAACAAAGTCTAGGAGAAACCATCTGAGAATTCAGAAAAATATTTCAATACCTATTGTTACAAACCTAAATGTCGCACTTAATTTTTGTAAGTGTCGTATTCACCTTATCAAGTGTCATATGCACCTTACTAAGTATCACATTCACTTTATCAATTGTCATATGCACCTTACTAAGTGTTGCATGCACTTTATCAAGTGTTTTATGCACCTTACTAAGTGTCACATGCACTTTATCAAGTGTTGTATGAACCTTACTAAGTGTCACATGCACTCTATTAAGTGTCGCATGAACTTTATTAAGTGTCACAACTTTATTACCATGTGAGAATACTTGTCATGGTCCTTAGACAAGTTGGAAGATAAATATATCATTTGAAGCTTGAAATACCATATTTTACCTTAGATTATTTCCCTTTTTGGAGTATCATCACCCCCCTTCCCATATACATAGGGAGATGAAACTTGATTATCACTCCTTTCTCAGTGTTATGGGAGTGACAATATAGATCCCTACTCAGTTCTAATGGGGTGATGAAGTGGTTTCAACTAAGCCACCTTATGTTTTGGGGAAAATATGGGAATATTGAGTGGTTTTTGGCCAATGTTTGAGTCATATCTCTTTGTTCCATCCTGGGAACTAAATGTCAACCTCATGAGCTAAATCCTCAACCATCTTCCCAAAATACCCTATGGTGGTTATGCCTCAAACTCCTATATATAATGAAGGCCATTCTTGGGTGAAAAGGGGGACAAAAGGATAGCATCATACTTTTTATATTGATACATTCAAGAGATGGTTGTATAGGATATCTTGGAGGGGCTTCTACAACGTCAACGTTGCATTTTAAGTGCTTCACAATGGATTTCTATTAATACATAACTTGTCCTATTCCCTTCATGTTTTGTGTCATTGGCTCATCCATGTCTATTGTTGTGAGATTCTTCATAGATATATATATATTTTCATCAAAACATATAGAGTATAAGAAAGGATATTCTTCTAATATGGATTTTATGAGCAGAACAAAATGAATATAGATTATTAAAATATGCTTAACACAGAATAACAAAGATACAATAAAACTAGTTTTCTATTCAATAAGGAAATAAGCTGAAACTGTAAAATGCAGCAGAAAACAAGCTTGCTGGAATGGTGGCGGATTATCTCTGAGAAGAGATGCGACGGCTGCACTCATTCGCAAGAATATGACTACAATGAGGCTCTGAAGGCCTTTTTACAATAAACAAGAATGTAAAAAACCCTAGACATCCAAAAACCTAACCCTAGGAGATGAAGCGACAAAAGTCACGTGGGCCCCGTTTGGGTAAGTTAGTCGGTCAACTTCTCGCGGTCGTAACTTTTGCATACGATCTTCATTTTAGGCGCACGATAGCCCATTGGAAAGGTCTATCCAAGGAATAGACATTTTTTTCTTACTAGTAAAAACGTTGTTTTGGGCCTTAAAATGGTCCCGCAAGTCAGGGACTTGAAAACCAGGAAAAAAACTGGCAAAATGAACCAGTTATAATAGGTGGGAGGCCACCGACATC
>JZKD02S1961128.1:13916-32117 GCA_000966675.3 Picea glauca
CTACATCCGATTAACATGAGCGAATTAGGTCACTAGTCTCAAATGCCACATGTCTTTACCAGGTAATATGGTCGTATGGCCTAGTTCTATCTCGAGAAATTTTTGGTTCCCTAGGTCTTAGTCACACCTGCAAGTAATATTTTCCATTTCAGTACTGCATGGTAAGATCAATCAACATCAGAGATTTTGCAGGAGGATATCAACTAAAATATTCACAGCACAATCCGACCCCCGATCAACCAACTAAAAGAGTGGAATGATGGGACATTTGCGACAATGAATACGATAAGATTTTGGACATTTAAGGAACTAATTAATGCCCGATTCCACATTATTTTCTACCTTGTGTGTCGATTAGACAACAACATTTTAAAATCTCCGATAGACCACATTACCACTAGCGCCTTTGTCGTCAACCCTTGATGAATTTTTGTTTAAACTCCTCTGAATATCCGACTATAGATTTGTTGAAATTTCACTCATAACTTGAATTGAATGGTTGATGCGACATAGGAAGATCATTCCTATTTAAATATCTAGAACCATTGTGAACACATTCATTTGCACGTAAGTGAATTTCAGAGCGTTTGAAGGATCATAGCGAACAACTCGATATTGTACTGACCCTTTTGATTATCAAAACCAGGTTTAACAAGCTTCAGAGGTATGTATCCAATTCTGTCAATTAGTTGGTTATAATTTATATATGTTCATCCAGTTTCTTACACAGTCTCTAAAATATGCTCTAGTTTCAGGAAGAATGTCACCGAGAAATCCAACCACTAGACGCTCGCCGAGAGAACCAAATATGAAATAACCAGAGATAGGTAAAGTTTATTCTCCGAGGACCGTGAGGAAGTTGGAGTACACCCCTAGGGTGGAGCCTATTGTCAAAACAAAAAATTCACGAGCGAGTGACACCTTTTCACTACAAGGATAGCTAACTTCCAAGAAGACACCCTTATGGTGCTAGCAACTTGAAAAGACATGGAAAGATGGTATGAGAAGGCCCACCAAGTGGTGGAAATAATTGATTACATCAGCGTGGTTCAAAAGGGCTGAGACATCAAAGAGCATGACATTCAGTTTCTAAGAACAACATTGATTGAATAAGAAGGTTAGTCGAATACTGGGTGAAGATGGCCCAAGAACCTCAGCGGGATATTCAAGAGAAATCGGTCAATTGTGAAAGAAGATGGACCAATATCAGTTGAGCGATGAGAGACATCGGTATCCCAGAATTCGGCTAACCCGAGGACTTTGTCGAATTGCATGACATAGTCAAACAACATGCAGAACAAGACTCATCATGGATTGTGGAGATAGAAAGGGTAGACAACATGGTGTCAGGTCAATTATAGCAGTTCATGGAGCAACTGATCAAGGATCGAACGTTGTTACAATAGTTAAGTGTTAAATTATTCAAGTATCAGTCATGGGCAATGGAGATAAAGGATATCCTTTTGGCCCTGATGGAAAAACACAGATTCTCGTATGCCAACACATGCGAGGAACTCTTCGTCAAATGGTCAGAGTATGAGAAGAGGCATCCACTCAAGTGAAACCATTTGATGAATCTTAGAATAGAGAGAGATAAAAGAACGATGTGGCGATGTTTTGTTTTACTTAACTTGCACTTTTGATAGTTATTTTTAGTTAACAATTTGTTATAAATAATGGGATCGACCTGTTAGAAAAAGGTCGATGGTTTTTTGCAAAGATCGTCATTTTTGGAATTGTTAAAAAATATTTCATAACTACCTTAATTGAGAAGTCATGTTTAGAACCAGAGAGAAGTTTCTATTTTACATCAAATGCATGTGTGATTGGACCATAAGGAGGAATTACTTATGACTTTATCTCATGAATGGATGTTGTAATGAGTAAGAGTTTCTGAATCTATTGATAAGTTAGTTGATTCAATATTTTTATAGTTCTTATCTCTAATTATGGAAAGAAAATCATTGTGCTAATGTGTGATTAGTGATTAGAGTTAAAGAAACTAATTTTATTGCCATCATTTTATTGCATGTATGTTTTATTTGGATAATTGTATCTTAGTCAATAATTGAATTACTAGCAAGTTGATGTATTAGTACTAGGCTTGTCATAGGTGTGGAAATCTTTGTCTACATGCTTTAGCACGAGGGTTATCCTGAGCTCATCCTTCTTCAGTATTTAAGTTTTCTGCCTTTTCCTTTAACCACCTGGTTTATACCAGCACCTATCTCTTATCAGATCCACCTATAAGAGAAAATACTAAAAAGAGAATGTCCAAACTGAAAGAGGAGTTTTCACGAGAAGATATCATTTAAATCACTACGTAAATCCCATCAATTAATTGGATTGATCGCAAGATCTGGAGAACCACTCCACTATCAAACGTTGCAGAGTCTAATTGGGACTCGGTGGTAGATTTGGTTCCTAATGTTGAGTTAAATGGATTTAGGACCCCTCAACACAACCCTAAATTCATATTGATCTAGTCTATCTTCAAGCGCATTCAAAGAAAAAAACTATTAGGTGGCATGATTAGGGGACATACAAAACCCATAGGACATTCTATATTGGTATTCCCTTCAGTGTAACAACTAGTACACCAAACTTGTGGGAGGACGACTATTGCAATGGTAAGTTCCTGGATCTTGTCAATCATGGAAAAAAATTGTCCTTGGAATTGTGTAATATTATAGTCATCGGGTGGTATTGTTACCCACAAAATGTGAGGATATCCCACCATCACCTCAATTTTCATGGCCTATTCTATGGATTATCCCAATGTAGTTATACGTTGTTGGGTTAAATGAATCTGATTTAATGGTCATGTGTCTTCAGGGTGGGATTATTTCATCTGGGTGGTTGCATTAGGAGGCTACATCATATCAAATCCTGTAGTATACTTTGCATATTCGGGTGTTGCAAGGATCATTTCTCCAAGAAATTTTTCATAGGTTACAACTAAGTCTTGATCCTCGGTGTAAACTTTGATACTTATTATTTCTACAAACTTTATTTCATCATGATGACTATCTCTAGAACTCTTATATTTATCTCAAAATATATCCTTTACCCATTGGCTGGCCAACCTTTCATGTAACTACAAATATTTCAACTTATTTAACTCACATATATGACTCTTCTCAAGATTGATCCCCTTATGCGACTGATCAGGCCTCTTCATCCACTTAAAAATTTACTCTTTCCACCTATTTCAAGCATCACAACCCTTTTCTGAGCCCTCTTGTATCTCTCACTATTCTCACAATGATTCCCCAAGCTTGAAGAACCTCATATTCTGACTCATGGATCATTGCCTGAATCACCCTCCCCTCATGCACAAAGGGTTTTACTTGGCCATTTCAACCAAAGGAACATATATAATTAATTCCTCCACCAACAAGAGATTTATCCACAAAGGAATTTCTATTAGTAATTTCCCTCTGGATCCCTCGTAAAATATTTCTTTTGTGTTTGAGAATGATTGGTGACTTTCTACATAAAATTCAATAATTTATCCTTCCAAGGTACTATGAACCCAAAAGTACACAATTCAAGAAATATGGTGATCTAAATTGTGAAGAGAAATGAGCCACTCAATCATGAAATTAAATATCTTCTTGAAGTTATCTTTAAACTATGGCACTTCTTGCAATTGGTAGACCTCCTCTCAAAATCAGATCCAAAAGATTTTGTATTGATCACTATTTGGTTCAAAATAAAATATTGTCTCCTTCACAACCCTAAAACGTTTTTGTCATAACTTAGTTTCTTGAAATATAAAATAATGACACCTTCTTTCCCACCATCTTTCAATGTCTTATTTAAATATGTGATGTTGCATCCTCTGAAAAATCACTCAAAATTCAGGTCCCAACAATGGAATCTCTTGTTGGCACAAAGTTGGAGACTGGGGTTCTCAAAGGTTACCAGAAAAGGTATTGTTGTAGTCTAGTTGCATTGGTGTATTCAACCTTCTACAAGGGAAGGAGGTCTCACTTGAAGAATAAATGAGACTTTGTGTGATAAAGTGAATTATAGAGGACAAATTATCATATCTAGCACATCGTAGCATAGATCCATACATTGGTGTAAAGAGATCATAGCATAAGGATATTTAGATCGAAAAATATAGTGAACAATTTGTGTTACAGAACGTTAAAGTGAAGACATGCATTACATTAGTTGTTAAAAAGGTAACACAATTAGTAAATACATAGCATAGAATAGGGTACACAGAAGTAGATAAATCATTCATCCATCACACATTTTTTTTGTATGCCTGAATACTCCTTTATTTATTATAATAACTCAGACTAGTGAATTGTTCACATCGCAACTTACATAATAGAGCCATAATTAGTTTTCTCTAGACAAATATATTCTAGCCGAACCATTTATTGTAAGCTAGTACAACATCTGAATATGAACAAAACAATACAATAAAACACATGAAAATTCTAAAATTCCCAACAACAACAACAACAACAACAAAAACCAACCCATCAACCAACCAACCAACCCTTTTTCATTACAATTTCCCCAAGTTATATTATTCCCTTGGATATTTCTTGATTTTGTTATTATGCTTTTTTGATTGAATGTCCTTCTGGGATGTGATCAAAGATTCTAGGATTTTGGTGCTCTGGTAGCTAGCTTTCCACCATGTAGAGTCCTCACTATTGTGCTCTATTTTTCGACAAAATATTTATGCATGTGCAAAATCAGTTCTTCAAAATAGAGGTCCCAACAACATCTAGAGCCAAGGATGACATGTTGAACCAACACAAATGACATTTCTATGGAATCATTGGTCTTTGGATGGTGATAGTCAACATCATGAGGTATAGAACATTAAATATGAGTCTTTGGACCTTGGATATGGTCATGGGAACAATACTGAGAGTTAGGCCCTAAAGGAATATTCTAATATTCTAGGCCCAATAATGACACCTTGAACCAACACAAATGACCTCTACAGGGAATCGTTGAATTTAATAGGGTATATAGGTACCATTATCAATTTCTATCACTAGGTATAGATCTTATTCCATGGACATATTTAGGGGAGTAAAAATGAACCTTAGGTCCTAAAGGAATCTTCCAATCATCCATATCTAAGAAGGACTCCTAGAAGAACCACAAATTTCCTTTTGAATGTATCCTTGGACCATGATTTGGTATGTTATTTCCATGAGGTGGTTTTGAGTAGTAGGTATGTGTCTTAGAGCCTTGGAAATAATATAGGGAATAAGGCCATCCATTAGGCCCTAATGGTATCTTTGAGATATCCTAGTCCATGAAACATTTCTTGAATAACCACACATTATCTCTCAAAGGTATCTTTAGACTTTGGTAAAGGATATTAGTTCCTTCACTAGGTTTTTAGTATTATGGGTTTGAAGGGATTAATAGTCAAGGTAGTAAATGTAAGCCTTAGTCTATAAATAATTTTTATACACATCTAGGGCAAAAAATGATGACTTAAACCCCCACACCCAATATCTTTAGGTTTTAGGTAGATTCTAGGGATAAAGGGTCATGAATGACACCTCAAACCACCATACATAACTTCTCTAGGGAAATATTTGGACTTCAAGTTAGTATATGGACATGATTAAGACATATTGATTATTTTGTATGGGTATTGGTTTCTTTGGACCTGATTGAGAGATGAAACCCAATAATTATGTCCTAAAGGAATAATCTAAGAATCTAGGTCCAAGAATGAGACATTCAACAACCAAGAAGAACCTTTCTATGGTACCCTTAGTATTGAAATGTGTATCATCAACATTATGAGGTTTTGAGAATTAATTATGGATCTATAGGTCTTGTATATCCTGAGGGAAAGAAATTTAAGACTTTTTCCGTAAATAAATCTTCTATAAATATATGGCCATAAATGACACCTCGAATCATGATAAATTTCCCCTTGAGGGAATCATTTTCCTTTATATAGGTATATAGGCTCCATTAGAATTTTTGAGAACTAGTTTTGGGTTTCTAGGTCCTAGATATGGTCAATAGAGGAAACCAAGACCGTGGGCTGTAAAGGAATATTCTATCCATTCAAGGCCAATAAGGATGCCTCACAAAAACACACATGGACTCCTGAGGGTATTGTTTTCCTATAATTAAAGATGTTAGTTCCATTAGGTGGTTTTGAGCAATAAGTATGTGACTCGGTACCCAATAATTTATCTAGGGAAGAAGGACATGCCTTATACCCAAAAGAGATATTTGAGGAATCTAGAGCCATGAACAATTCCTCAAAGAACCAAAACTTACCTATGAAGGGTATCCTTGTCCTATGAGAAAGGATGTTAGTGCCCTGACAAGGTTTTGAGCATCATTTTTGGGTCTCAATGACTTGATACAATCAAGGGAGGACACATGGGACTTATCCCATAAACAAGCATTCTAGGAATCTAGGGAAAAATATGATGCATCAAACCACCACACTTGACCTCTTGAGGATTTCAAATTGGTGATGTTAGTCACTTTAGCTTGCATACATGACCTCAGTTGTAGATATAATTATGATAGTTTGTAGTATTGAGGTGGTAGATTACTGTTGATAGTTTAGAGGGGAAAATATCGTAGGTTTTATAGTTTTCCATATCTTGCAACAATAAAACACACACTCTTTACAAAATTTTATTAATACAAACTCATTCTAAAGAACATGCACATTATTAACACACATGATTTTTACAGAATGTGATTTTTATTTCTAGGTAAAACAAAAAATGGCATGAATCCCCACCTCAAACTCTTTGAAACATATAATATTATCTATAGGTTATCTAACATCTTGTATGAAAAACTATTGTTTCATAAACAATTTATGATAATTTTGTGATTGGAAGAATTTATTTATCTATTTTTTATTTGCAATCCATGCGAACACAAGGAAAAAACATAATCGATAAATAAAGTATTTGGGGAAAGTGTATTCTTGTGAAAAGGTCAATGAAGGATAAGAAAATAAAAGGTTATGTCTGGAAAAATGGAGACTTTGAATAAAGGCCAATCTAAATTCTATCACAATGGATATGACTATTATTTCTCTTCCATAACCATGAGTAAAGTGTAGTATTTCAATAGAGGCTAATACAATTTCAACATCAATTGAACCTCCAATGATTTTTTCATCAAGAAAAATCGTTTTGGATGTGCATATGACGATCGATTTTCTTGTAGATAATTGTTGTAGGGGCTAGGTGGCCCTACCGATTAGACCCTCTAGTCGACCAAATATTTTGACTATAAAAGTGAAATATGAAAGTTGGTCGAATAGACAGTTAGAGTCAGTTGATCAGGCTATTAAGATTTGTAACTAATAGGTAACTACAATGACATGTATATATATGTGACTATGTAGCAGAGAAAGGTGAAGGTTGTTATTACATATAATAAAGTGCATATTGTTGGTTCTCCCATTAATTGTGTATGCCTCTAGGTATGTTTATATTTTATTGTATATAATGTTGTAACATATGCTTCTCTATGTAAGGAACTACTCGTAACCTTCTCACACTTTCTCTCAAACTACAATATTGGTTATCTTGCTGGTAGTTCTGAACTTGGGAATATATAAAATAAAAAGAAAATATATGTTAAGGTTGGAAGACATAAGTGAATGGTGGGAGAAAAAAATCAATAATTGCATCAAAAGATGCCCAAGGAGGAATGTAATGACACTAGTATAAGCATGTAAACATGTATTCTTAGAAAAACTTGAACGGATTCCTGGATGAAATTCTAAAGGAACTGTTTGAATATCCCAATAAATCACCTAATGCACAAACTAACTCTATATGAATAGCATATGATTATGTTTGAATGAAACAAGAAAAACAACAATGATAAAAAATGATGACTTTGAGTAAGTAGGGTTGACGATGGGGGCTAGGTTGATCTCTGAGATTATATAAGTCATTATGATTTCACAAAAGTATATAATGTTTGAAGTCAGGAGGAAGATAAATGAAATAGTAGATGCATGAGATTCAATAGGGAATAATACATGATGAATGGAGGTCTATAAACTCTTCTCTGACATCCAAAGACTTGAAAGGGATAGATGGAAAAAGAGACGATAATAAATACAAAATGAAAGGGATCCTAAAATTTCAAATATAAATCCTCCCTATGCACGCAATTTCATTGGAGAATCCATAGAGAGCACCTCGATGACTCCTGGGATGAATCTAATCTTGCAATTGTGTATGGAATCCAATGGCTCCACTCAAGAAATCAAAAAAGTTGACCATATGGATATTGATGACTATGGACACATGACTCAACATTCCCTCGAAAGAATGAATATCCTTCATATTACAAACTTACTCCATCAGATAATTCATGTGGATACTCAATCCTTGAAGGTATGGTTCCAAACGGAAAACAATGGTCATATAAGATATACACTTCTAATTGAAGCAAAAAACACTCAAAATCGACCAGAGGATATATTCCTCCATACAAGAGATATCATGGACCCCACCCCTTGCCAAAATTACTTCTTGAAGACTCCCTATCGTTAGATAGAAAAAAATGAATCATCGTAACCTTTTAGAGGATGATTCATATAGTATATAGATAGGGGTTGTTAAAAAGATGACATAACCCTAGTAAGAGAAAAACCAAAATTAGTACTAGAATATGGTCTAACTGAAGACCAACGATATATTGTGGTAATTGATTCAAATACTCAGGTTTCAACTCCCCAATTCAATACCATATCGAATCCCCCATATACATCTATAGGAAATTAGAAAAATAAAAATCTTGCAATATTCCTAATTCCTAAAAAACCCAAGAAAGCCACAATGGGCCTCAACCATATTCCCTTATACGAAGGTGATGAATATCTCAAACAACCTATATTTTGTTTTGAGATATTCTAGGATGCAACCAAAATTACAGATGAAGATAAGAATATAACACAATTTGGTGTTGATCTTTGAGCCAGGGAATTCACATGGTTCATAAATTTTACAAAAAGCTAGCAAAGATCAAAGGTAGAGATAAATAAAATATTTATCACAATGTTTAATATGTAAAACATAAGTCTCTTGGATGGGAAAAAAATTAAAGAAATCAAACAAAGTCTAGGAGAAACCATCTGAGAATTCAGAAAAATATTTCAATACCTATTGTTACAAACCTAAATGTCGCACTTAATTTTTGTAAGTGTCGTATTCACCTTATCAAGTGTCATATGCACCTTACTAAGTATCACATTCACTTTATCAATTGTCATATGCACCTTACTAAGTGTTGCATGCACTTTATCAAGTGTTTTATGCACCTTACTAAGTGTCACATGCACTTTATCAAGTGTTGTATGAACCTTACTAAGTGTCACATGCACTCTATTAAGTGTCGCATGAACTTTATTAAGTGTCACAACTTTATTACCATGTGAGAATACTTGTCATGGTCCTTAGACAAGTTGGAAGATAAATATATCATTTGAAGCTTGAAATACCATATTTTACCTTAGATTATTTCCCTTTTTGGAGTATCATCACCCCCCTTCCCATATACATAGGGAGATGAAACTTGATTATCACTCCTTTCTCAGTGTTATGGGAGTGACAATATAGATCCCTACTCAGTTCTAATGGGGTGATGAAGTGGTTTCAACTAAGCCACCTTATGTTTTGGGGAAAATATGGGAATATTGAGTGGTTTTTGGCCAATGTTTGAGTCATATCTCTTTGTTCCATCCTGGGAACTAAATGTCAACCTCATGAGCTAAATCCTCAACCATCTTCCCAAAATACCCTATGGTGGTTATGCCTCAAACTCCTATATATAATGAAGGCCATTCTTGGGTGAAAAGGGGGACAAAAGGATAGCATCATACTTTTTATATTGATACATTCAAGAGATGGTTGTATAGGATATCTTGGAGGGGCTTCTACAACGTCAACGTTGCATTTTAAGTGCTTCACAATGGATTTCTATTAATACATAACTTGTCCTATTCCCTTCATGTTTTGTGTCATTGGCTCATCCATGTCTATTGTTGTGAGATTCTTCATAGATATATATATATTTTCATCAAAACATATAGAGTATAAGAAAGGATATTCTTCTAATATGGATTTTATGAGCAGAACAAAATGAATATAGATTATTAAAATATGCTTAACACAGAATAACAAAGATACAATAAAACTAGTTTTCTATTCAATAAGGAAATAAGCTGAAACTGTAAAATGCAGCAGAAAACAAGCTTGCTGGAATGGTGGCGGATTATCTCTGAGAAGAGATGCGACGGCTGCACTCATTCGCAAGAATATGACTACAATGAGGCTCTGAAGGCCTTTTTACAATAAACAAGAATGTAAAAAACCCTAGACATCCAAAAACCTAACCCTAGGAGATGAAGCGACAAAAGTCACGTGGGCCCCGTTTGGGTAAGTTAGTCGGTCAACTTCTCGCGGTCGTAACTTTTGCATACGATCTTCATTTTAGGCGCACGATAGCCCATTGGAAAGGTCTATCCAAGGAATAGACATTTTTTTCTTACTAGTAAAAACGTTGTTTTGGGCCTTAAAATGGTCCCGCAAGTCAGGGACTTGAAAACCAGGAAAAAAACTGGCAAAATGAACCAGTTATAATAGGTGGGAGGCCACCGACATCCCTTCTTGTTTTGTGTCATTGGCTCATCCATGTCTATTGTTGTGAGATTATTCATAGATAGATATATTTTCATGAAAAAATATAGAGTATAAGAAAGGATATTCCTCTTTGTTCATAGTAGGTCCCATATTGCACCTAGGAGCTTGGAAATCAAATTCAAAGGCTGGAGCAGTGAGGACATCCATCATGAAAAGGTGAGTCATATATCTCTTGATTATTTTTCTCTTTGTTGAAATGGGTCTAATGGGAAATTGGTTACCATTTTTTTCCTTCTATCTTGGATCAAATAAGGGGTCATGATACAAGGGGCGTTTCACCTATCTGCAGGGGAAACTTTACCATAATAGAAAATTGGTGGCTCCACTTGTGAAATAACCTTCATTGGTCTTTCCTTGGTATCATCTATCCTTTTTAGGCTTGCTTGATACTTGATATTATTGATTTTAATTATTTTTATTTGATCTCTTCCCTTTCCATATCATCATTGGGAAGTTCTTTGAGCGAAACACCTGATCCCATTCAAACATGGGAAAAATTTTGTGCTTTTCCTCCACTTATAGTACTTCATCCCTCCCTCATAAGGGCACATAGAGAGATAATTTCATGATCCTCGTCCCCGAGTAGTGGTATATGGAGGGATAGTGTCCTTTTCATCACCCTGTGTACATGGTAACATGTGTGATAGTCCATTTTTTAGAGATCTTGTATCCTTTTTTCATCTGTTTTATCATTGTTTTTCCTCAAATATTTGCATTAAGAGTTATCTGAACTTGATTTCTACTTTGATTGATTGTGTATTTTTTTTAATTATCACATGTTTTGTTACCTCTTTTGAGCTTTCATTTTAAATAGAAATAAATTATATTAAAAAAACTTTCCTATAGTTTCTTTGACTCATATATCAAAAACCTTTTCTATTCAAAGAGTAGTTCATGTTTCTTGCTTGTATTTTGAAGGTTAGAAAAAATGTTATACACTACTTTGCATGTTTGGCTTCTTGTTTGAACCATTGATTGAAGTATTTATCGTTTTTGGATTATTTTATTCATTGAATTCTGTTTTTCTTCACCTTCTTTTGTTTTGGGACTCTTCATGAGAAAATTGGAAACTCTTTGTGAGCATGTTTGAATATTTTCAATTTAATTGAAAGAAAAACCAAAGTAATAGGCTCGTTTTTACTTTTCAAGTGATTTGAAAAGAAGAAAACAAAATTAGTTCATTCTAACTTTCATCAATTGGATCTTTTTGTTAGTGCACATTTTTTAGTTTGTCTTACAATTTGATTGGCATTTTTAGAGGCATTGCTTTTATAGCTTGGAATTTTTGGAAAAATGAAAATTTGCACGTTACTGGGCATTTAGTTGCTTTAGGATGAAAAATATATTTTCTCCTTCCCTTAGTTAGAATTCATTGAAAGAAATTTTTTTTTTTATCTCATTCTTTCGCATGCTTTTCGAGTCGAGTCATCACATTATTAGTTTCACCTTTGTAGACCCTTTTGAGTAAGAAAATCCATTAATCAACCAATGTACTTAATAAAATCAATTATACATTTTTGTTTTATAGCACACCTACAATAGTGTAAGGATAGTATCTTTGGATTAGGCTGAAGTGAGTAAATTATCCAAGGATATACAACACTATAGAGAGAAAAATCCAGTAGTAGCAATTAATGTTAGTCGAGAAATCTCTTCTAACACAAGCATCAAACATGAGGTCAAGAGAAATGATTGGTTGAGATATGCACTCTTCCTTTAGCCTAGTGGGACTATAGAAAGTTTGGTTCTTTGAAGAGTGTATATTCCCCGGGGTGACACCACTTCTTCTTAGTTTTTGGGTGACAGATTTGTCTCTGGTATTCCTAGTCCTATTTTCTAGTCTTGATTTCCGACTATACCCCCTGACCGTTTGTTATGAATTGGTAAACATAGTTACCTCTCCTAGGTTTTCACAAAGGTGACTACAAAGGGGGTTCCTTATGCAAAGAAGGTTCCTTGCGGTACCTACGAAAGACATTGAATCTTAGCTTCAACAAACCATGAGGGTATTTTCCTGAGGGATCTTAATTGCACCTAGGGGACTCCTGTGTGAGTATTATCGTAACTATTGATCATATGTTTGTTGATGACTTGATATATCTTATTTGGAATATCCTTTCATCTCATTTTTTCTTGGATTGATTTCCTTTATATTTATTAGGGGTGTGTTTTTTCAACATTCATAGTTGGCCTTAGGAATCATTTTTCTATCATACTTTCACCATGGCCGACTGGGGTCTCCACAGATCTCACAGGATGAAAGGGTTGAATCTCGAAGCACACAATATTCCACACAACCATTCCAATTAAGGAAATCTTAATGAAGAGATTAATTCAGATTATGGGAGCATAGCTCCCCCAGGTGACCAACCTGAAGGGATGGTAGAAATTGTTGGAAAATGTGATTTTCCCTTTCCCAAAAATACACCTTTGACTCATCCATCTCTTAAACATATTGTTGAGTTTCCCTCGACGATATTTTTCGACTATTTTTATTTCAGTCTCTTTCCACCTAGAAGCCAATCTCTTCTTGATCATACAAATGGAATAGTGATTCCCCCAATGGATCCTGAGATAGTTTCTTTGAAAAACATCACTAATACTATTACTTCTCTTTTTTAGGGAACGTCATTAACCCATGTTACCCCGCCATAATATATTGTGAGGTTAGTTTCTCTTCTTTCTTCTCTAGCCACACGCATGCATACACTAACCACATTACTTGGTTATCCTTTACGAACTACATCTAGTCTAGTTGCCAACAATGCTACTACCTCAGGTCCTGTGACGAATCTTGTTCCCCTAACATTATCTAGAGTGTTTTATTTTTTGTTTCATGTCATGTTCCATCCTATTCCTGAACCTAACTATGACACCATTATTGATTAAGGTTGGTTGTCATTAATGTCGACCCTTGAAGAAAGGCTAGTAGCGAATTCTGGTAGCACAAAGGTTTGGGTAATGGACCCAAGGTTGTTTCATGTATAATGGTATGATTTTTAATATATTTTAAGGTAATACTATTATATATCTATAGTACATGTCATTGCATTTCCAAAGGTATGTGTAACATGACATAACTCCTCACGGTTAGAGATTTATTGTCATGAGAAGTTGGATAACTGAGGTTTGGGTAATGGACCCAAGTTTGTTTGATGTATAATGGCATGATATTTGATATATTTTCAGGTAATACTATTCTATATGGATATTACATGTCATTCCATTTCTTGTGGTATGTGGAACGTCACATAAATCCTCACGATTTGAGAGTTATGGCCTTACGAACTTGGAGGACCCTCATATGTCATCTAGACACCCCAACAGATCAAAGTAGTCAAAGTGGTTTAAGATATTTTAGAAATTAAATAATAATGTGACTTGATGAGTGTACTATAATTGAAAGTGAATGAAAAATATATTATTTAAATAATAAATTTAATGGAGAAATTAGAAGTGGGTTGATCCTAAAATAAGGAAAGTGGGCAAAGTGACCTAGAAGATGCTTCTAAGGAAGCTACTTGGAGAGTATAAATAAGGGGCAAGGCTCTCTAATTTTATATCACACATAATCATATTGAATATATATAGGTGACTGAGGTAACCAAAGGTTTTCTAAGCTGAATTTCAGAGGGAAGGTGAAGAAAAGAAGGCCAGAATGCAAGGGAGGATAAATTCTTTTGATGATGCTTTCTAAGCTATGGTATTTACAAGTCATCTCACCATTTTCTCAATAACTCTTTTTTAAAGAATGATTCATACCGTTACAATGATAGTCCATTGAGGAAAAATATCCAAGTATTTGTGGTAAACATTTCAAATTGTGGGTCGTTGTATTTTTAGAGTTACACTCTATGGAAAATAGGGTTTGTGGCTAGTTCTGAAACTAGTCTAAAACAAGTGTTTTGTAACAACCCTACTTAATTAATTAAATATTTGTTTAATAAATATTAGTTTAATTAATTTCATGATTAAATACTTGTTTAATGAACATTAGTTTAATTAATTAATTAATTAATTTTACGATTAAATATTTGTTTAATGAATTTTAGTTTATTAAATTATTAATTTTCATTTTGGAGACTTAGTGTATCGGTAGATGGACCCATTAATGGAAATGGGGATAAGGTGGTTGATACTTAATGGGGGGATAAGGAGGTGAATAATGAGGGAAAGAAGGATAAGGCAAGGGGAAACACTTGGGAAGGGGGTATTTTTTTTTTTGGGAGGTAATATTTTCAGAGGGGAGAAGGAGAAGGAAGGGAGGGAGTTTTGGGGGACTGTATCTATATTTCTAGATTTACTGGCAGCTTGGTTGAGGACTTTCACAGGGGCACCTGTTGCTAGGTATTTTGGGCTCGGGGGCCAGGAAACCATAAGCAATCCTGGATCTAGGGAGCCAGATAGGTTGTTCCTAGCTGGCTCGGAGGTTAGTCAGTTTTGGGTAGAGCTTCAGCTTGGACAAAGTTGGATAATAGCATCAGTTTGAGGTATTTTCATTATTACGATGTGTTCACTATTGTTATGTTGTTCATGTTCATTATTTATATATTGTTCATAACAACTATGTTGAATATGTGGTTTATTATCATGCTGCTCATAAATTTTAATTCCGCTAAACATGGTTATATGATTAATAATAAATGGTTATATGCTTAATAATAAATGGTTATATGCTGAATAATGAATTGTAAAGAAGTTAGGATAGCATTTTTTTTTTTAGCTTATGTTTTATAAGGTTCCGCCATGAGAGACCTTACACAACCTTTAAGGTATAGCTCCTCGCATGAGTCCCACGTTCCCAGCCCCGATTCTCAGTACCTAAACCCTAAAAATTCACTATTCCATCCCGCATTTTCGCTCAAGCGGCTTGTTTTTCTTTTCTTCCTGACTGTGGTCACCCACGCTTCCCTCATTGGTTCCTCTCTTGGTATTTTGGCTCAAGACTCAGGCTAGGTATGGGGTTGTAGTTTTGTCAATAAATGCCTCGTTTCTTATACAGATATTAACCGCATATCACATATATTTTGTATATATTTTAATTTCAATATGTTTTATTTTTATAAATGCTCAAACTAGTTAATAATAATAGTATTATTATTTCAAGATTTTATTATTTTATTCGAAAGTAGTAATACTATTTTGTAAATTAAAAAAAACAAAATAATAATACATGTATATATAAAAAAAGAAAAAGAAGAAAAAGGGGTTATTATTAATAGTAATTGAATAAAGAAGTCTATACGAGTTTTAATTTAATGAAAAATAAATGAGAAGGTTAATCTAAACAATTAAGTTAATTAACTTATTTACTTTAATGATTTATTGGTAAACCCTATAATTAAATTAACATTATAAAGTTATAATGCTAGTAGTGGATTTGTAACCCATATGATTAATGAATGTAATAGTGTTATTTTTTATAATTTATAAAGGTTAAAGATCCTTGTAGAGTAACTGGAGTTTGACGCATGTTGTTGGGAATAGCTAGGGTATAATAGGAGGTTCATAATTCTTCAGAAGAACCACAATATTCATTTTTGCATGTTGATGTTTCGAATCCACAACAGGATCCATCTTTAGGACATAAAAGATTGAGGAAAAACAAGTGAGGAACCCTAATAAATACTAAAGTGGAGTGGAGGAACCTAAGGTCGGCTAAGAGAGGCACTAGGGTTTACTAAAAATTACAAAGAAATTATAAAAAATGGAATGGAGGATGGCCCAAAGTCGGCTAGGTGAAACACTAGGGTTTACTAAAGAATTCTTAAATTAAATCTATCTATAATAAATTAATTGTTAAATTAATACTTAAGTGGTGAGCTATGATATTTTTTTTTCTTTTGTTAATTCAATGAAATGAGTATTATTATTAATGTTAAATGATAGGTTAGGTTGAAATAAGGTTTAATTCAATTGGTGGTGATAATAATAATAATGTTAGTTTAGGCTCAAATTAGAATTAAATTAAAAGTGGTAACATAAATTATAGGGGATTAATAAATTAATTTATTGGTATTAATTAAGTAAGTTAAGTTATTAAATTAATTCTAAAAACCTGGGGGAGAGAAAGGTTAAGACCTAGAAAAGGCACTTTACAGAGCGATATGGTTCTTAATTCCTAGGGTTTAGGATTTTATTGTCTTCTTTCCTGGATGAGAGGAATCCAACTATCACTCATCTCCAGGACGTTGTCTCTGTTTAGGTTATTGGGATTCTTAATGATTTCAATAGCTTCTCTAATTCGGCGTTTAAGGAGGTGGTGTTATTTTACTAAGATTTTGGTGTATTATAAGCATAAAAGATGCTTTGTTATGAGAGAGTTCCCGGCTAATGCTGAGGTACGATTTCATCCATTCTTAATGTCAACACCATGCTCTTTAATCTTTGTGTGGAAAGAGTGACATGTTTCTCCAATGTAGCATTTGCCACAAGAACACTCTATTATGTAAACTCCTTTGCAATTGAGTTGCTCTAGTTTATCTTTTATTGACCTCATTTTCTATAAATGACCCAAAAGATGAAACGGCCCAGAAGCAGTGAATGAAAGGAAAGGACCCTCCTTGGATCTGTACCTAGTATTGTCAGAGTTTAAGGATGTTTTTTCGAATGAGTTGCTAGGGTTACCTCCTGAGAGGGAGCTTGAATTTACTATTGAGATAAAACCTCATGCAGAAACAATTTCCAAGACTCCATATAGGATGACCGTGCTAGAAATTTGTGAGTTGCAGATGCAGTTGAAAGAGATACTCAAGTTAGGGATAATAAGGCCCAATGTCTCACCTTGGGGTGCACCAATAATTTTTGTGAAGAAGAAGGATGGTTCCTTACGACTATGTATAGATTACAGGGACTTGAACCATTCCACAGTGAAAAAAGGTACCCAATGCCACAAATAGATGACCCCTTTGATAAGATGAAATGAGTAGCGGTATTCTAAAAAATTGTTTTGTGATCAGGGTATCACCAGTTAAGGATTAAGGAAGGAGATATTCCTAAAACTTCCTTTCAAACTCGGTTTGGGAATTACGAGTTCATTGTAGTACCTTTCGGATTGACCAATGCACTAGAAGTATTCATGAGCATCATGAATGGTGTATTCTGGAAGTACTTAGACTGCTTTGTACAAGTCTTTTTAGATGATATCCTCATCTATTCCAAGAACAAAAGAGAACATGAGGAACACTTGCGAGTGGTGTTGTCCTTCCTTATAGAGAATAAATTGTATGGGAAGTTGTCAAAGTGTTCCTTCTTCCAGAAAGAAATCCACTATTTAGGTCATATCATTTTCGATGAAGGAATCTCTGTGGACCCAGAAAAGGTAAAGGCCATTATGGAATGGCTAGTGTCGAAAAATTCTCATGAGGTAAGAATCTTCATGGGCCTAGCAGGTTATTATAGGATATTTGTGGAAGGGTTCTCTAGAATAGCGAAACCCATCACCACTTTGCAGTGCAAGGGGGCCCGATATTAATGGACAAAAGAATGTGATAGTTCATTCATC
>JZKD02S1961128.1:32127-62622 GCA_000966675.3 Picea glauca
TATGTGAGTCAAGTCGGCAAGCTATCGTCAGCCTGCATCACCAATAATCATGTTAGAATGTCGTCATCAAATCATCACATCAAATCAACATCATAATAAACAAATCAACCCAAAACCACACTCCCTGACTCAGTCTGGAGTCCAAGGGGGTCTACCGATGCCTCCGCATCCTCAAGGTCACAAACCTGCACACTCAATCAACTGAGTCAATAGCACCCGTATACATGAATAGTAACGCATCAATCATCTGTCAATCGCATCATAATCAGATATATAAGGTCCAACATCAAAAAGGGTCCAGATCACTTGCGAGCAAGTGTCCTCAAAGAATAAGTGGTCTCAGTGCGCCAGAGCGGGATGTTACATAGGATTTTATTGTCTTTTTTCCTGGATGAGAGGAATCCAACTATCACTCATCTCCAGGACGCTGTCTCTATTTAGGTTATTGGGATTCTTAATGATTTCAATAGCTTCTCTAATTCGACGTTTAAGGAGGTGGTGTTATTTTACTAAGATTTTGGTGTATTCTAAGCATAAAAGATGCTTTGTTATGAGAGAGTTCCCGGCTAATGTTGAGGTACGATTTCATCCATTCTTAATGTCAACACCATGCTCTTTAATCTTTGTGTGGAAAGAGCGACCTGTTTCTCCAATGTAGCATTTGCCACAAGAACACTCTATTATGTAAACTCCTTTGCAATTGAGTTGGTCTAGTTTATATTTTATTGACCTCATTTTCTATAAATGACCCAAAAGATGAAATGGCCCAGAAGCAGTGAATGAAAGGAAAGGACCCTCCTTGGATCTGTACCTAGTATTGTCAGAGTTTAAGGATGTTTTTTCGAATGAGTTGCTAGGGTTACCTCTTGAGAGGGAGCTTGAATTTACTATTGAGATAAAACCTCGTGCAGAAACAATTTCCAAGACTCCATATAGGATGACCGTGCTAGAAATTTGTGAGTTGCAGATGCAGTTGAAAGAGATACTCGAATTAGGGATAATAAGTCCCAATGTCTCACCTTGGGGTGCACCAATAATTTTTGTGAAGAAGAGGATGGTTCCTTACAACTATGTATAGATTACAGGGACTTGAACCATTCCATAGTGAAAAATAGGTACCCAATGCCACAAATAGATGACCCCTTTGATAAGATGAAATGAGTAGCGGTATTCTAAAAAATTGTTTTGTGATCACGGTATCACCAGTTAAGGATTAAGGAAGGAGATATTCCTAAAACTTCCTTTCAAACTCGGTTTGGGAATTACGAGTTCATTGTAGTACCTTTTGGATTGACCAATGCACTAGAAGTATTCATGAGCATCATGAATGGTGTATTCTGGAAGTACTTAGACTGCTTTGTACAAGTCTTTTTAGATGATATCCTCATCTATTCCAAGAACAAAAGAGAACATGAGGAACACTTGCGAGTGGTGTTGTCCTTCCTTATAGAGAATAAATTGTATGGGAAGTTGTCAAAGTGTTCCTTCTTCCAGAAAGAAATCCTAGGTCATATCATTTTCGATGAAGGAATCTCTGTGGACCCAGAAAAGGTAAAGGCCATTATGGAATGGCTAGTGTCGAAAAATTCTCATGAGGTAAGAATCTTCATGGGCCTAGGAGGTTATTATAGGATATTTGTGGAAGGGTTCTCTAGAATAGCGAAACCCATCACCACTTTGCAGTGCAAGGGGGCCCGATATTAATGGACAAAAGAATGTGATAGTTCATTCATCGATCTTAAGAGGTTACTAACTAGTGCACCAACTCTACAACTATTGGATATGGAAAAAGACTTCACATTGTACACAGATGCCTTGAATCAAGGGTTGGGGGCCATGATAATGCAGGATGGAGGAGTGATAGCGTATGCATCCAGGAAGTTGAAGCAACACAAGGAGATTTAAGCTACTCTTGATTTGGAGTTGGCAACTGTAATGCTAGCTCTGAATCTTTGGAGGCACTATCTAGTGGGGTGAAACTTTGAGCTCAAAACCGACCATGAAAGTTTAAAACATCTCTTCACTCAAAGGTATCTTAATGTTAGGTAGAGGCAATGGAGTGAGTTTATGAGTGAGTACGATTTTGGTATTTCATACATCAAGGGAAAATAAAATGTGGTTGCGGATGCCTTGATAAGGAGACCACGTGTCTTCTCCCTGGTACCCTTAAAAGTCAATATGAGGGAACGTGTGTTGACGCAACTCCTTGGAGATAGTTGGTATTTAAAGGTTACTTAAAACCTTCAAAGTGGGAGGCAATTAGATCCAAAGTATAAAGGATATATCCTAGAAGTAGATGGACTATTAAGATATTGAGGAAGGATGTACATCCCCGAAGGTGGGGATATTCGAAGATTCATACTGAAGGAAGCCCACATATCACTTTACTGTGTGCATCTAAGTGTGAAGAAAATGTACGCAGACACGAGGAAGCTTTTCTTCTGGGTAGGCATGAAGCGCGATGTAGTCCATTTCATCGTCAAGTGCCTAGAATGTCAACAAGCGAAAGTCAACGACCATCACCCAGAAGGTCTCCTACAACCACATGATGTTCCTATGTCCAAGTGGGAAGTCATTTCTATGGATTTTCTTGTGGGGTTGTCACTCACATCTCATAGACACAATGTCATTCTTGTGATAGTTGATAAGTTGACCAAGAGTGATCATTTTATTCCAGTTAGAGACACTTACGATGTCATTGATGTGGAATGAATATTTTTAAGTGAGGTCATCCGTTTGCATGGGATACTCAAGAAGATAAGTTCAGATAGGGACTCCATATTCACTTCTAGGTTTTGGAAAAGTTTGCAGTCAACATTGGCGACTCAGTTGAACTTAAGCACAGTTTATCATCCTAAAATAGATGAGAAAATTGAGAGAGTAAATCAGGTTATGGAAGACATTCTTAGGATGTATTTCATGGATAATCAAACCCATTGGGAGAAGTACCTACCTTTGGTAGAGTTTGCCTACAATAATAGTTTTCATAGCTCCATCGAACTGCCACCCTACGAAGCTCTAATGGAAGGCCATGCAGAAAACCGTTGATTTGGGAAAGATTAGAATACCGAGTAACAGTTGGGCCATAATTGATTCAAGAGATGGAGGAACATGTGATTTAGATTAGGTAGAGACTAAAGGAATCACAGGATAGACAAAAACGTTATGTGGATGCACACAGAACTGATTGAAGTTATAAAGTGGGAGATCAAGTTTTCATTCATTCTAGGCCTAATAAGAGTACCATTAAGTTCAGGAAGGGGACAAGGTTGTCACCTCGATTTATAGGACCATTCAAAATCCAAGAGAAAATTCGACCCGTTGCCTATTGTCTCGTACTGCCACCCCACTTGCATAAAACTCATAATGTTTCTCATGTATTTGTTCTACGTCATTATGTTTCTAATGAATCACATAAATTAAATTGGAAGGGATTGCAGGTATCAGACACAGGAACCCTCATGGTAAAACCATTACGCATATTGGACCGTAGAGTCGAACAATTCAGGAACCATATGGTAGTCCAAGTTAAGTTCCAGTGGGACAAGTATATTTCAGGATCTGTACTTGGGAGGATGCCGAGACATTATGACGAGATTATCCCTCACTTCTTTTTACCACCTCAAGAATATGTTTCTCGATGTTTGGGTGTATGTAACACCACCTTTTGACTTAGAAAACTAGGATTACTTGAGGCCTAATCACCTTTATTTTTTGTTCAAAGTGAAACTATTAATTATACACTTTAACTTTTAAGAGGTAGGAACCTTTATGAATGTTTAAATGTTATTTGAATGATGATGGATATGATGCGATCTATTATGTGAATGTAAATTCTATGAATGTTTAAATATTATTTGAATGATGATGGATATGATGAGATCTATTATGAGAATGTAAATTCTATGAATGTTTAAATGTTATCTGAATGATGATGGATATGATGTGATCTATTATGTAAATGAAAATTCTATGAACGCGTAACGTCAATTGAATTATGGGGATATTATGAGATATATTTCTAACTTGAAAATTTTGATATTAAAGTTGTTGATATGTGGATACCAAATTGAGATTATGGTTTTATGCAATTACATGATGATAATGCATAGATATGTATAAGTTTGTGTTATAGACTAATTTGTAGTTCAATGGGCTATGAAATAGCCAAGGGATAATGGTAATAAAAGTGGATGTCATGACCACCCACCAAGAAACAATATGGTATGAATCTTTGTATGTGAAATTATATTGGTACAAATGCACTATTATGATATATGGACCAGTGCAGGTTTTCACGTGGTGAGATTTCCCAAAAATGGAATAAACGATGATAAAATTCTCAACAACACGGTGTCACTGTATATTCCATTGTAGGGTGTGGACCCTAGTCCTATTAGGAGGGGTGGAGGCATTTCCCACCATGTATTCTCTGAAACCTGGAGTCATGGAAGGATGGTGTTACATCAACCTCCCCTAGACGTGTGATGATGACTGTCAGTTTCCTGCTGGGGAAGCTTGGTCAAGATAGTGACACTTCCGCTTACGAGTTCTATTTGGAGTTAGGTCAATATAGGTTACACTCCAATATATTCCAGCAGAGGAAGGATAGGAATGGAAGATGGAAGTAAGTTAGGGAGGAAGGATGAATAGAAATAGTTGAGAGTGTATGGAGATTTGCCTTATGGTGGAATTTATTATCTTTTCTTCTGAAAAGAAAATGTGTATATATGTATATTCATAATTACTTAACTAAACTACAATTGTCTAAATACCATTTTTGCACTAGATTATTGTAATTAAGGGATTTCTCAAACATTTGATTGGTTTATTGTCTTTTATAAAATGAATAGTCTTGTTGATTGGATTGGATGCATACAAAAGTTACTATAGAGGTGATAGTTATTGTTATTAGTACATGCACGAATCTTGTATGTAGTAGCTACACATGCATTTCTTTCACATGTACACTAGTATGTATGAGTTTTCTTGGATTGCTTATTGATAATGTTGTTTATTGGATATGAATGTGTGAACCATGTGTCATTTCCCTTGTATCATAACATACTTTAACTTCGAGATGAAGTTTCCTGAAGGGCGGGTGTATGTAACAACCCTACTTAATTAATTAAATATTTGTTTAATTAATTAATTAATTAATTTCACGATTAAATACTTGTTTAATGAATATTAGTTTAATTAATTAATTAATTAATTTCATGATTAAATATTTGTTTAATGAATTTTAGTTTATTAAATTATTAATTTTCATTTTGGAGACCTAGTGTATCTGTATATGGACTGATTAATGGAAAGGGGGATAAGGTGTTTGAGACTTAATGGGGGGATAAGGCGGTGAATAATGAGGGAAAGGAGGATAAGGTAAGGGGAAACACTCGAGAAGGGGGTCTTCTTGGTTTTGGGAGGTAATATTTTTAGAGGGGAGAAGGAGAAGGAAGGGAGGGAGATTTGGGGGACTGGATTTGTATTTCTGGATTTACTGGAAGCTTTCTTGAGGAATTTCACAAGGGGCACCTGTTGCTGGGAATTTTGGGCTCAAGGGCCAAGAAATCGTAAGGAATCCTGGAGCTAGGGAGCTGGATAGGATGTTCCTAGTTGGCTGGGAGGTTAGTCAGTTTTGGGAAGAGCTTCAGCTTGGACAGAGTTGGAGAATATCATAAGTTTGAGGTATTTTCATTATTATGATGTGTTCACTATTGTTATGTTGTTCATGTTCATTATTTATATATTGTTCATAAAAACTATGCTGAATATGTCGTTTATTATCATGCTTCTCATAAATTTTAATTCCAGTGAAAATGGTTATATGCTTAATAATAAATGGTTATATGATAAAAAGTTTATTGTAAAGAAGTTAGGATAGCATTTCTCTATTTTTTTAAAACTTATGTTTTATAAGGTTTCGCCTCGAGACACCTTACATGTTTCTAGTAAACACATAATAAATTATTCATCACAAATCCAAATTCAGTAAGACCAAATGTTTTGGTTACAGTAAAGGCTATAGTACTCGGTGTAACATTTTCATATCAATTCAACAAATATTCGGTGCGGGGCATGATCTACAAGGTCTCTCTCTAGAATAAGCCAAAAATTAGCAAGGTATGACATTTTTTCTATAAATCCTTTTATGAGAGGTTCCAAGTAGTGACACCTCGAGGAATTGCATAAAAAAAACAAAAGAAAATTGTGTATTATTTTCAGATCTTTATTCATTACAGGTACATATTTATGTTTATTTCAAGTTAAGGTTGTTGACTAATCCCAAACTAGTCATGCGAGACTAAAGAAAATTTTGATAAAAATGCTAGTCTCTTGTTGTAAAAGTTAAGGAAGGTTTGCAGGTATGTGATCATATACACTAGGTCTATTAAAAAGTTACAAATCATATTTGGATGATGAAATTGATGAGGTATTTTGGTTAAGGTACATGTTCGGTACATGGTTGAGACAAGTAGTTGATGAGTTGGAACATACATGAGGTGTATAGTTGATGATGTTGGTACATATTAATGAGTCATAGTTGATGAGTAGTTGACACATGATTGATACATAATTGGTAAATGGTTGGATGCACTTGTTTATGGGACATGTTGATTACAGGTTGTTTGGTACAGGTTGGTGCATGGTTGATGCACTTGTTTATATTATAGTTTGATTACTGGTTGAGGTACAGGTTGATGCATGGTTTAGGTATATTGGTACATGTTTACAACGATATATATCATAGTGATAGTCTGACGGTGGTTCAATCATTCTTCAGGGTGGTTGGACGGGGAAATGACAGGTGGTTATATCCAGAGAACATAGGGGGTTGTATCCAGAGAATAGGGGAGTTGGACCTTCCCTCAAGTTGTAGCCTAAGAAACAAGGGGATTGGAGCCTCCTTCAAGTTGCAGCTACAAAACAAAGGAAGTTGGTTCTTTAAATGAATGTAATTTCTCAAGACATATAAGAAAAAACATTATGTGGTTTTCTCCCTCTTTGGGTTTCCACATAAAACAATGGTGTACTATGTATGTGTATGATTGTTAATTTTTTCATTGCTTATTTACTCTGCAATTATTAGATGATAATGCTACATTGATATAACACTTGGATTATATGGTTAAAAAGGATTAAAATTCTCTATTACCGATTCACCTCCCCTCTCAGTAATCCAACAATTGGTATCAGAGAAGGTTCCTTCAGAAATTAATTTAACCACTGAAAGGTAGATCATGGAGAGAAACAACTTGTATAAAAATGGAATACCACAGTTCAATGGACAAAAGTATTCATTTTGGAGAAGAAGGATGAAAACATATATACAGGCCCAAGGATTTGAAATTGGCAATCAATTGTAGATGGATACACAACACCAACAATTCTGCCAACAAATGAAAAAGAAGTGAAACTTGGTTAGGATAATTCCAAAGCAAAAAATGCACTTCTGAATGGTCTTAGTGAAACGATATTCACCAAAGTTGCACATTGTAAATTTGCTAAAGAGATTTGGGACAAACTTCAAAATATTTATGAAGGAGATTCAAAATTCAAAGCAACAAAGCTTCAAACCTATAGAGTTCAGTTCAAACAACTTAAGATGAAGGAAGATGAGAACATTGTATCTTACGTTTTACGAGTTGATGGAACAATAAATGCGATCATAGGATTGGGTGAAGAAATCAAAGAATCTGTAATTGTTCAAAAAGTGCTAATATTTCTTCCTATGAGATTTGACCCTAAGAGATAATCACTATAAGAAATATTAGATCTAAACTCAATAAGCATGGACGAATTACATGGAATCTTCACAGCGTATGAAATGAGAACAAAATAGGAAAATCCATATATAAAATAAGTAGCCCTCAAATCATCCAAAAATTCAAAGCAAAAGGAAAGGAAAAAAGAAGAAAATAGCATCAACAATGACGTCTCGAAAGATGGTGAAGAAGTGGCCAACTTTGTCAAAAGACTGAACAAGGGAATCGATGGTAGGTATAGAGGTAAGCTTCCTTTAATTTTTTTTAATTTTGACGGTATTGATCATTTTGCTAACAAATTTCCTTATAAGAAAAAGATAAATGATGAAGGTTACTCAAAAGGAAAGCAAACATATAAAAGCAAAAGAACCACAAAGAAAGTTTTCAAGTAATGATTATGCACCAAAGAAGACATCTCATCATCAGATGAAGATAAAGTCAATGATAGTGAGACATTAAAAGTTCTATTCATGGAAGTAGAAGACCCTGATAAAGAAGACTTTGAAGAAGAATATCAAGAAGTCAAAGGAGAATATGAATAAATTGAAGAGGCAGAAGTTGAATACTTAGAGGAATTAATGTGTTTCGTAGAAGTTATCAGAAGATAAAAGTAGAAAAAAAAGAAACTACAAGAAGAACTAGACAAGAAAGAAGACACTCAAGAAATAGAACATATGATCACAAATTTAAAGGTTCAAATAGAAGAAGATAAAAGAATTGAAAAATCACTCAAAGAACAATCAGAAGAAAAAGATAAGATCATTGGAAATTTGGAAGCAGAGATTGTCACATTAAGAAAGGATATTCAAAAGAAAAATATGCATAAGAACTGAAAAGTTTTGGATGAAATTATTAGCAGTAACAAATCTCATCATGACAAGTCCATACTTGGATACAATCAAATAAAAAAAGGATCAAGCTAAAAAAAAAGAGAACAAGAAACATATCCAAAAATCTTTGTAGAAACAATCAAGGGGGATAGGAAGATCTACAAGGAATATTACAGGGACACTCCTCCACTGAGAAGATTCATATTTCAGAATCAACAACAGAGAAATAGGCCTCGGGAAGAAGAAGAATTCATAAGAGTGCCTCCTTTCAGAAGATCTTCAACTCCCAAGTATCAAACTATATTTTTTGGTTTATGTTATGCATGTAATAACTTTGGACATAAAGATGTGAATTTTAGAGCTAAAAATAGGAACAAAAACAAATTTTAAATCCATACACAAAGGGGTTATCCAACAAGGCCTAGTGAAACATAGAGAAGAAGTTACAACAGGTTTGAATCTTTGAAAACTGAAGTGGAATGTTACAAATGTAACAATTTTGGACACATGGCCAAATATTGCAGAATGAGAGTCCCTCCTACAAAATAAAAACAATCACACACAGGAACCTCAGAGAAGGACATGGATAAGAAAGAAGGATTAGTATAGCAATGAAGAATGCACACTCGATCTACAAGCTAAGAAGAAGAAACAATGTTGGTAGGTTGAAAATGGGTGTTCAAAACACATGACAGGTGATAGAGACAGGTTTCTTACATTACGAAAGGAAAGAGATGGATCAGTCTCCTTGAGAAATGATGATTCAATCAAAATCATTGGAAAAAGCACAATCACAATTGGGAACAAGAATACAAAGGCATAAAATGTTCTACTAGTAGAATATATGAAACATAATCTTCTAAGTGTGATCCAAATGTGTGACCAAGGTCATAAAGTTACTTTAGATTCAAAAAAGTGCGAGATAAGAAATGAAGGTTCAAGAAAATTTATTTCCACAGTTGCGAGAACTTCAAGTAACATATATGTGTTAAATGAAATTGGAAATGATAAGTGTTTTCTAGGAAAGGAAGATGAATGTTGGCTATCGAACCGAAGAATGGGTCACATACATTTTGATAACCTTTTCAAAGTCAGCAAAAGAGAAGAAATTAGAGAAATTCCCCAGATCACGAAATGAACCAACACTTTATGCAAGCATTGTCAACAAGGAAAGCAAGTAAAGACCAGGTTCAAATCAAAGGAATATTCAATGACAAGACCACTGGAAATTGTGCATTCTGATTTAGTTGGACCAACTAAAACAAAGGGCATAAATGGTGAGACATACTTTATGTTATTAGTTGATGATTATAAAAGAATGAACGCGGTTTGATTTTTCAAGAATAAGTCAGAAGATTTGGAAAAATTCAAGATCTACAAGGAAATGGTTGAAAATGAAATGGATTCAAAAATCAAATTCTTAATATATGATAATGGAGGAGAGTTCACTTCAAATGAATTTATGGACTATTGCAACAGTCATGGAATAGAAAAACAATTCTTCATTGCTAGGACACCTCAAGAGATGGAGTTGTTGAAAGAAAGAACATGACAATACAGGAAATGGCTCAAACAATGCTAATGGATTCAAAATTGACATATATGTTTTGGATATAGGCATTGCATGTAACAATTCACATTCAAAACAGAGTAATGCTCATAAACAACACTGTCAAAACTCCTTACGAGCTATGGAAATGAAGACCAACAAATGTAAAGAACTTCAGAGTTTTTGGAAGCAAATGCTACATCAAAAGAGAATATGGTAGAATGGGAAAGTTTGACTCTTGTGTGGACAAAGGAGTACATGTTGGTTACTCAAGTAAAATAAAAACATACAAGTGTTACAACCTGAGATTGAGCAAAGTGGTGGAAAGAATCAACGTAACAATTGATGAAACATGTAGACAATAATTAAAGGAAGAAGAAAATGAATCAATGGAAAAAATTTACGAAGAGGAAAAAAAAGATGAAAAAGAAAGGGAAGACGAAGAGGATTCGACATAAACATAAGAGAAATTTCAACAAGTAAATCCAATAACACCTAGCAGATGAGTACATAAGAATCATCCTTCAGATTAGATTATCAGAAACAAAGACGCAGGAGTTGAGACAAGAAAAATAATCCGTTCACCAGAACAAATGCACCTAGCACTCACATCTATGATTGAACCAACCTATTTTGAAGAGGCCAACAAGGATGAATTTTGGACCAAGGCCATGGATGAAGAATTTTATCAAATAGAGAAAAATGATGCTTGGGAATTGGTTCCAAGGCCAAAGGATAAGAATGTGATCGACACAATGTGGGTATACATGACTAAACTGAATGAATATGGACATGTTAAAAGGAACGAAGCTACATTTGTATGTAAATGATACACACAGGTTGAAGGAATCGACTTTGAAGAGACATTTTCCCCAGTTTCCAGAATGGAAGCAATCTGATTGCTTTTATCTTATGCATGCTCCAAAATTATTAAAGTGTATCATATGGATGTAAAATCATCTTTTCTAAATGGGGAACCTGAAGAAGAAGTCTGCATTGAAAAACTAGAAGTATTTCAGTTGTCAAAGAACGCAAATTATGCGTGTAAATTAAAGAAGGCCTTGTATGGTCTAAAACAGGCTACTAGAGCATGGAACTGTAGATTGGATAAATATCTACAATGGGCAGGGTTTAGAAAAGGAAGTGCAAACAACAACCTCTACATCAAGGTAAGCCAAGATAGTATTTTATTAATTAAAGTTTATGTTGATGATATTATTTTTGGTAGTGATGATGACAGGTTAATCCAAAAATTTGCAAAGGATATGAGGAATGAATTTGAAATGTCATTACTTTGAAACTATCCTTATTTCTGGGATTTCATATATGTCAAAGTAACCAAGGAATTTTTATTTCTCAAATCAAGTATATCATAAAAATGATTAAGAGGTTCGAAATGGAAGATTTCAAACCAGTTATCACTCCCATGCAAACCAATTGCAAGTTAAGCAAAGATGATGATTCAAAGTCTACATATCAGAGACAATACAGTTCAATGATTGGTAGCCTACTATATGTGATAACATCTAGACTAGATGTAATGCTGATAGTTATACAGGTGGCATGATTTCAAGCAACACCAAAGAAATCACATGTATTAGCAGTGAAGAGGATTTTCAGATATCTCAAAGGAACATAAGAGTTTGGATTATGGTATCCAAAGGGAAAGGATCTAACACTTATTTCCTACACAGATGCAGATTGGGTAGGTTGTATTGATGACTGACAAAGCACCAATGGATTAATGCTTTACTTGGGTGAGTGTTTAGTAACATGGCTAAGAAAGAAACAATCATCAGTATCTCTATCTACAACCAAGGCATAGTATATTGCAGCAACAACATGTTGTACAAAGGTTCTATGGATGAAACAAACTCTGATAGATATACATGTTGAGTATGATGAGCCCATTCCAATCTATTGTGATAATGAAAGTGCCATCAGTATTGCAAAGAACTCAGTGATGCACTACAATATGAAACACATACAAATCAAGTATCACTTTCTACATGAACATGTTGCAAAAAAGAACATCAGAGTTGAGTATGTGGGCACAAAAGAACAAGTGGGAGACATCTTTACAAAACCGCTTCCACAAGAATCCTTTGAGTACCTTCACTAGAGACTCAGAGTTATTTCTACTCCAAAATGAATGCTTTTGAATGCTTAACTTATATGTCTTAGATTTACACGAGGAAGCACCATAAAGAGGTCAGTTCAGGTTTGGAGATCAGACAATTTAGTTAGGGGGAGCAGCCCCAAATGGAAAGATTCATTTTCCATTGATGACAAAGGGGGGAGATTTATCATATGCAGAGGATAGAGGCATGACTCCAGGGGGAGCAATGGTCACAAAGATGCAGAGGACAAAGGCATGGTTACAGGGGGAGCATGAGTGACATGACTTCAGTATTGCATGACATGATTTCAATATTGCATCAAAGTGTTTCCATCAATGTCAAAAGGGAAGATTGTTGATTAAGGATGGTTGTCATTGATGTCAACCCTTAAATAAAGTCTGGTAGTGAATTTTGGTAGCACAAATGTTTGGGTAATGGACCCATAGATGTTTCATGTATAATGATATGGGTTTTAATATATTTGAATGTAATACTATTCTATATGGATAACACATGTCATTCCATTTCTGGTGGTATGTGGAATTTCACAACACCCTCCTCATATTATCATACATTCGTGTCTTGGATGCAATATCCACCTTAAGAAATGTAGGATAAGCAATGGATAGAAGGATGAAAAGGCTCTTCTTTGGGGACCTAGAAACAAGTTTCTCCATAATTCCCATAATAATAATTCCAATTTCCTTAGAAAAAACAACAATTACCGATTTATTCTAGAAATAATCCATCAATACCACAACTACATGCACAACCCACACCTAATATTAATAGTAAAACAACTCAATCCACTTTCCTTATTACGTTTTATGGTTTCCCTATTTTATTTATTCCCTTTGTTGATTGTCAGGGAGTCCACTTAAGAATGAGACAATTCTCAATAATCAAAATTTTCCTTTTATCTTGGAATATAAAGAGGAGGAAGTTAAAAACCAAGTAGGAAACAAACCAGAAGAAAATCAATCCTAAAGTCATTGTCTAAATACTTCACAATTAACTTCTCCTAAATTATTAGAATAACCACAACCTAGGGTTTTACAATTTCCTCCATATCCGGAGAGGTTAAGTACTGAACAATACCTTATAAAACCTAGGTTTCAATTCCTTGGTAGTTGAAGAATGTGTGTGTTATGATCCCCTTATTTCAAGCCATGAAAAATACACCAATTGATTCCAAAGTTGTTCAAAAATTGTGTCTAAAGGAACACGGTAGGAACAATGAAGGATCCACCACCTATCTAGGAGATCAACCAACTTGCATATATGATGCTTGCAAATATTTTTATGAATAACTATATAGATCTTGATATTCCTATTCTTGGTTTTTACATTAACAATATGGAACAACCCCATTTTGATCCCATGATTAATTTTTCATAAATTATGTTTATTGATTATTTTATCTCAGAATGGAGATATTATTTTCATGCCATGGAATATGAACAATGTAATGCATATTATTTAATAAATAAAACCAAAACAAATGAGATAAGGGTGGAGAAAAGGTGATATCCATGATACCATGAAAGGGAAAAGTAAGGCCAGGGCTACACGGGGTTCATTATTCTAAGGATCCCAAGCCACTCTGCTGAATTATTTTTGGGGAATAACAATTATTTCCATTTTTTCCTAAATTCAAAGATAATCAATTGATTAGAGGTGATTGGAGGTTGGAAAAACAACCACTCTCTATGAATGAATTTACAGAGTGGTACAAAATGCACAACATCATTTTCCTTTATTGACCTATGATTTTCCTCTTACAAAAACAAGGAATATTGAGAACCTTCTTGGGGGAGAAAAAGGAAGAAAACACTAGGAATGGGTAGATATACTAGAGGGTAGAGATATGGAATATCCATGAATAGAGAATGGATGGGCACATGAAAAGACAATAGAATTCTGGAAAAAAAACAATTTTTGGGGAGAGACCACAAGAAGACAACTCTGATAAGACATAGCACACATAGAAAGAGAGAGATCATGTGGTAGAGCAGAGAAAACATGAACCCGAACTGATGAGATGGTTGTGAACCTAGATTGATTGTTGGATAATGTAAATGATACTAAGATGGGAGGTTGTTGAGGGACTGCATATGCAGTAAAAAGATTCCCTTTCATTTAGGTGATCCATCTAGTAAGGAATATGATAAAATTCCTGGAATCCCTAAGCTTGGTGGATATAGTGGGTTTTAGGAAGTGATTATTGAGAAGGAGAGTTTCCTTCACACTTTTAGTTTACCTTGAGAGAAAAATATCCCCTATTTGTATCATGGCCTGGCACAACGGTGGCATATTTTTGAAGATATCAGGCAAGGGTAGCCAATGGTTGGGTGGAAAATAACTCATTCTCATTTAGTTTGGTCGGCTGATAAATTATGACAAATGTGTATTGAAGAAGCACCCCCTACCTCAGCAGGTTCTTCTCAACCTCTCGGTCTAAGGATCGTTCTTGATCTCCCCTCTGAGTCCGATTGACTCTGTGATTCCTCACATGAATATTCAGCACCCAAGTGCTTCCATAGGTTCTTCTTAGGAGTTGCGCCTGTGTGAACAAGCACTATATGTAAACTCTTACCTACGTGGCCAATTGATATGACCATAACCTTTTCCCAAAGAGGTATGTTGGGTTTCGTAACTTCATGATCCCTGATGTGAGTCCCTCTGACTACTTTAGTCCCCGGAACCCTGAAAAGCCTAATGGGTCTCTGACTCCTCCCTAAAAATCTCAACTATATGACCTCAGTCACGTTTGGGTTTCCACCTCTGAGCATGTCAGGATTTATCGACTCCTGAGTTCACGATAAAACACCCCCTGGTTCCCCGAAGTATGAATTCATGAATTCTTTGTTGAAGATTGACGGTTTGGATCCTCCTATGATCTGACAGTCCAGATCCTTTCGGGATTCATAAATCCTGATTCCATAATTCTTTCCTTCTCCTCACGATGTTCTCCACAACCCTTAATTCTGAAACGTAGAAACTCCAAGTGCTAGATCAACGACTCTTGTTAATCCAGATCTAACGACCACTACTCCTCTGAACTTTTGAATGTTGAAAGACACTCAGCCTTAACCCTTCCATTGATCTGCAAGATGTAATGGTCTATGAGACTTCAATGATTCTCCCTTAAGAATTTCAACCGTTAGTTCGATTTCTCAAGGAATTCTACCCAAAGGCCTGGCATATTTTCCTCCTGAACTTAACTTTCTGTGAGGCAACTCTATACCTCATACTCCCTTCGAACTCCTTCTAAGTCTCTATCCTTCCTCATCTTTGTTATGCGGAAAACTCAAGGATTCAAAAGGATTATTGCGTGCACTCCTTGGGGAAAATCCAATAACCTCTGGTTATTTAAACCTTCAACACTGTACACCTCCTGGCAACAAAAGTTCTTCAAACATTCTCCTTGGTTGGTAAAGTCCAAAACTTCAACTAGACTATGAACACCTTGCACGGCTCTGTGCTATACCTACACTTCGACTGGTATGAGATCAACGGTATCTCTCCTGAGTTTTTCTGAGATGAAACTCAAGACCTCATCAATGCACTCTTTGGGGACATTTTCTGTAACCTCTTGTAGGATTTATCAGGATGAGAAACAATTGAAACTCATTATCCCCCTCTCACAAACTTCATACATTCAACATGAAATCAGGAGCATACATAGCATTGAAATAAAATGCATAACAAAGAATGAAATCAATTGTAAACATACCATTCAAAATATGTAAATAGAATTCATAAAACCACCATGAAATTGGATCAAAGCTTCTTTATATTAATCAAAGTGCATCTGTACATGGGTTGAGCAGCAAACGCTATATGTTCATACTAATTCTAGAATCTTTGTTCTTCTCTACACTCTACATCTCTAACTCTCCTCTCCTTATTTTCTCAAAATGAGGATCGTTACAATACGATACAACGATGGGTTTTCATGAGTTTTCCCCCTCTCTCTCCTAATCTATAATATCATAAATAAAATCTACAACTACTTTAAATTCATTACAATTAAATGACTCCATATCCGACAGATGAGAGAAATGCTCAAGATCTATTTACAATATCCAAAACATAAATGCAAATACATACTCCCAGATATTACATTAATTATTTCTCTTTTCAATTTAAAAACATTTTCAAAATGTGAGCTGGTGCATTTCCAATTGTCCTTTACTTTTTCACTTTCTTTGTTGGCTTCCTTACATTGCTCCTACATCGTACTCGCTTGGCTGAAAAAATCATGAACTCCTGTTCATGAGCTCCTGCACCGTCTGCTAATGTTTCTAAATATCTGCCTCACTTTCCCAACTGGCATCCTCAATTGGGTGTCCTTTCCATTTGACCAAATACTCAAAATATGTCTTCCTCTGGGTCTTCTTGGTAACTCTCTGATCAATGATATTTTCTATCTGTGGCCTTTCAGCTATAGGGATCTGTTTGGCCCACTAGACTTCTTTCTGATCCTCTAATTCCTCTGTTTCATCTTCTCTATAAAGATACATATATGCTACATTGAATATGGGTGATATTCCAATTCCATCCAACAATTCTATCTCATAAGCATTTTCCTCAAACTTCCTCAAGATCTTACACGGTCCTATCGTTTTCATTTTCAGCTTATTGTATGTTCCCCTTGGGAATATTTCTTTCCTCAGGTGAGCTAAGACTAAGTCTCCCACTCTGAACTAAATTTCTCTTCTGTGATGATCTGCTATGTGCTTGTATTCCTGGTTGGAATTATGCAATCACTCCTTAATCTTATTATGGAGTTCTTACATCTTTTCTGCAAAATCCTCTGCTCCAACACTTCTGAAATCACTCTGCCCTAAGTCTCTCAATTCATACACTCCTCTCATCTGCATTCCATACATTATTTGGAATGGGCTCTATCCTTCACTTCTATTAGGAGAGTCATTATACGCAAATTCCACTTGTGGCAGAATATGATCCCATTGATTGTGATGTTCAATGACTAAACTCCTCAATAAGTCTCCTAAGCTTCGATTTACTACCTCAGTCTGTCCATTGTCTGAGGATGATATGCTGATATAAAAGACAAATCTGTTCCCAGCTTCTTCCACAGTGTCCTCCAGAAATGACCAACAAATTTGGTATCTCGATCTGAAAATATACTCTTGGTTAAGCCATGAAGTTGAACAACTTCTTTGAAAAACAGGTTTGCAATCTATGTTTCATCAACAGTTTTATGACATGGAATAAAATTTTCCGTCTTTGAAAATTGATTGACTACCACAAATATGGAATCACACCCCCTCTGTTCCCTCAATAGTCCTAACACAAAATCCATGCTTACCATATCCCATGGCCTCTCTGGTACTGGAAATGGTTGATACAATCCTGTATTTTTTCTTTTCCCCTTTGCATGATGGCAAAGTCTACATTTGTTGACAAGCTTCTTGACATATGTCCTCATCCCTAGCCAATAGTATAAATTGTTTAGCTGCACAAATCGTTTTTCGTGGCCAAAATGTTGAGCCAATACCCCACTATGTTTTTCCTTCAGGAGGTTCTCTCTCATAGAACTCTTCACAACTGATTTCCCTTGAATAACAGTCCATCCTGAACCGTATATTCAATCCATTGGATTTTGTCTCTTAAAATAGGATTCTCAAATGCTTCAAAAGAATCTTTGAAATCTGAATCATCCCTGTACATATCCTTAAGGTTATCAAAAACTAAGGTCTTCACATGAAAATCCTGCAGAATCAAACATTTCCTGCTTAATGCATCAACAACCTTATTAGCAGTTCCATAAATGTGCTTAGTAAAAAAAGTAAAGTTCTGCATAAACTCAACCCATTTTTCATGTTTCTGGTTTAGTTTCTCCTGTCGAGTTATGAATTGTAAATCATGGTTTTCGCTATACAAAACAAACTCTTTTGGAACGAGGTAATGTCTCCATTTATACAATTCTTGTATGATTGCGTAAAAATCCTTATCATACGTGGAATATTTCATCTTTGTCTCATTCAGCTTCTCACAGAAGTATGCAATCAACCTGTTGTCTTGACTTAATACTTCTCCAATCGCAAATCCACTTCCATCACACCTGAATTGAAATGTTTTACTAAAGTATGGTAAAACTAGAACTGGTTGTCCAATTATCTTCTCTTTCAACAACTTGAAACTTGTCTCTACTTCCTCTTTCTAGTGAAAAGATTTATGTATTTTCTTTACTGTGTCCATCATTGGCACAAAAATTCCACTAAAATGTATGATGAATTTTCTATAAAAACTATCCAATCCATGGAAGCTTCTGAATTCAAAGATATTCTTTGGTGATGGCCAATATCTGATTTCCTTTACCTTTTCTAGATCCATCTTCAACTCATTCGAAGAGATCACAAACCCCAAATAAATGACCTCTTCCTTCATGAAAGATGACTTCTTCAGATTTATCAGCAACTTCTCTTGCTAAAACCTCCTCATCACTAGAGTTAAATGTCTCAAATGTTCTTCCTCAGTGTTACTGAATATCAATATATCATCAAGATACACAATTACAAATTTTCCAATGAAATGTTTCAATACTTTGTTCATCAATCTCATGAAAGTACTTGGCGCATTCGTCAAACCAAATGGTATGACAAGCCATTCATATAGTCCTTCATTCATTTTGAATGTTGTCTTCCACTCATCACCTTCCCTCATCCTAATATGATGATATCCTCTTTTCAAATCAATTTTTGAAAAAACCTTTGCTCCACTCAAGAAATCCATCAAGTCATCCATCCTCGGTAAAGGAAATCTATGCCTGATGGTGATTTTGTTTATATCCGTCGAGTCTGTACACATTCTCCATCCACCATATTTTTTTGGACTTAGCACTGTTGGAACAACACATGGAATCAAGATTTCTCGAACCAACCCTTTGTCCATCAAATCCTGGACTTGTTTCTTGACCTCTTCATTCTCCTGCTACATCAATTTGTAGGTTGATTTGTTTGGTAAAATCACACCTGGTATAATATCAATGTGATGGCTTATGCTCCTGATGGGCGACAACAAACAAGGTAAATCATCCACCATGATAACAACAAAATTCTCCACCAGTTCCCGAATCTCCTCTAGTAGATCATCTATCGAAGTATTGGTCAATACGACCCTAGGTTTTCTTACCACTACAAACTACATGTCCTCTTCTTTATTGAATTCATCCAGAACTTCCTTTCCACTCATGAGAAGTATATTATTGTTTGTCTCCTCTTTCACCTTCTTGTCTTCAATTGGCAACAACATATGTGTCCTACCATTCTTCTCTAAGGTGTATGTGTTCCTTCTTCCATCATGAACAAAATTTTTGTCATATTTCCACGATATCCCCAACAAAATATGAAAGACATCCATGGGAACAACATCACAAAATATTTCATCTCTATAACCCCCTATTTTAAATTCAACTAAACAATGCTTAGTGACTATTACCTGATGTCCGTTTTGAAACCACGAAACCTTGTATGGGTTTGGATGTGAAACTATCTCCAATCCCAACTTCTCCACCATTTCTATGGATACAATATTATTTGTACTTACAATATCCACTATTACCTTACATACCCTATCCTTGGTCTTACAAGTAGTTCTAAACAAATTGTTTCTCCAGACTGGATTCTCCGCCTCTCTCTTTGGCTTCAAGAGAATTTTCTGCATCATTAAGGATCTTCCACCTTCTTCATCTTATGCCTCAACATTTCACTTTTGTGCCTCTAAAATGTGATATTCTCCTCCTCCATATCTTTTTCTATTAGGACATTCAAAATATTTGTGTTCTATCTTTCCACAGACAAAACACTTTATCTCACCTCCTTCACTTCTTCCTCTTCCTCTAGCTTGAGGAAAAGTATTTATGTTGGCAGTTTGTCTTCCTTGTGAACTTCCTCCTCTTTCAGGGTGAGTATGAGGTTTATTTTATTCCTCCTTAGGCCTCTGTACTCTGTCTTGGGAAATTTCTTTGCCTCTGCTTCTTCGTCCTTTCTTACAGGCCGATTTATCTTTAGCCTTTAGAGCAATAATATAAGCTTCTTCCACATTCCTGATTGTTACCATTCACATCTCATCCTGAATGTCATATCTCAGACAATTCATGTATTTGGCGTCCTTTTCATCATCACTCTCACGATGACCAACTCGAATGTTAATTCGGTAAAACTCCTCAGTGTATTCTTTCACTGTCATTCCTTTCTATCTCAAATTTTTCATTCTTCGAAACATATTAATTTGGTAGTCCTTAGGTATGAATTTGGATTTCATCTTTGTGACCATCCTATCCCAAATTTTGATTCTTTCCTTTCCTTTGCAATGCCTGTCAACCTGCAGTTCATCCCACCACAATGTTGCATTCCCTTTAAGTCTAGTGACAACATGTTTTACTTTCTTATCCTCTTCGATATCTTTATAATCAAAGTACTTATCTAGAGATCTAAACCAATCTAGAAGCTCTTCAACGTCTAATTTCCCTTCATACATCGGGATATCTATCTTTTCTATGGCACCTGTTCTTGCAACAACTATGAATAGATGTTCTTCTGCAGCATCTTTGACTATAATTTCTCTTTCAGCTTCGACCTCGTTCTCTCTTTTAGCTTCACTGACATCTCCAACATCAAATGTTCATCTCTGTGCTGTCTCCATAGAATCTAATTGAGGACATAATTCTCTCATTTCCCTTTCGACAGCTGGATTGGCCATTGGTCTATCTTGATGTCTTCTGGGAAACATTGTTTCAATTTATTCCATGCATAATTTAAATCACAACTTGCCTCATGTCTCCCTTTCTTACATAAAGCAAATATTGTAGGCTCTGATACCACTTGACATAGCACCCCCTACCTCAGCAGGTTCTGGTTGACCTCCTGGTATAAGGATCATTCTTGATCTCCCCTTTGAGTCTGATTGACTCTATGATTCCTCACAAGAATCTTCATCACCAAAGTTCTTCCATAGGTCGTTCTTAGGAGTTACTCCTGTGAAAAGAAGCACTAGACACAAACTCATACCCGCATGGCCAACTGATATTACCACAACCTTTTCCCGAAGAGGTATGTCAAGTTTCACAACTTCATGATCCTTGATGTGAGTCTCTCTAACTCCTTCTATCCCCAGAACCCCAAAAAGGCTAACGAGTCTCTGACTCCTCCCTTAAATTCTCAACTATATGATCTCAGTCATGTTTGGGGGTCCACCTCCGAGTGCGTTGGGATTTCGTGACTCATGAGTTCACGATACAATGCCCCTTGGTTCCTCGAAACCTGAACTTGTTACTTCTTTGTTGTGGATCGATGGTCCAAATCCTCCTATCATCCGACGATCCAGATCCTTTCAAGATTTGTGAATCGTGATTCCACGATTCTTGCCTCCTCGTCACGATGTTCTCCACAACCCCAAATTCCAAAACGCCAAAAATCCAAGTGCTATATCAATGAATCTTGTTGATCCAGATATGACGACCACTACTCCTCTGGGTTTATGAATGCTGAAATACACTTAGCCTTAACCCTTCCACTAATCTACAAGATCCAACGGTCTACAGGACTTCGGTGATTCTCCCTTGAGAATTTCAACCGTTCTTTCGATTTCTCAAATACTTCTGGCCCAAAATCCTAGCGTCTTTTCCTCCTGAACTTAACTTTATACAAGGTGACTCTAGACCTCGTCCTCCCTTTGAACTTCATCCAACTCTCTATCCTTCTTGAGATTTGTTTTGCTAAAAAATCAAGGATTCAAAAGGATTCTTGCGCGCACTCCTTCCGAAAAATCTAATAACCTATGGTTATTTAAACCTTCAACTCTGTTCTCCTCTTGGAAACATCAGTTCTTCAACCCTTCTCCTCAGTTGGTAAAGTCCAAAACTTCAACAATATTGCACACACCTAGCACGAATCTGTGCTATACCTACACTTCAACTAGTATGAGATCAACGATATCTCTCCTGTGTTTTTATGAGATGAAACTTTGGACCTCGTTAACATACTCTTTGTGAACCTTTTCTACAACCTCTTGTAGGATTTCTTAGGATGAGAAACAATTGAAACTCATTTTCACCCTCTCACAGACTTCATACATTCAGCATGAAATCAAGAGCATACATAGCATTGAAATAAAATGCATAACAGGGACTGAAATCAACTGTAAACATACCATTCAAAAGATGTAATAAAAATTCATAAAACCACCATGAAATTGGATCAAAACTTATTTATATTAATCCAAGTGCATCTGTACATGGGTTTAGTAGAAAACGTTATCTGTTCATACTAATTCTACAATCTTTGTTCTTCTCTACGCTCTACAACTCTAACTCTCCTCTCCTTCTTTTCTCAAAATGAGGATCGTTACAATACGATACAACAGTGGGTTTTCTTGAGTTTTCCCTCTCTCTCCTAAGTTATCATATCATAAATAAAAGCTACAACTACTTTACATTCATTAAAATTAAATTCCTCCATATTCGACAGATGAGAGCAATGCTCAAGATCTGTTTACAATCTCCAAAACATAAATGCAAATACATCCTCCCATATATTACATTAATTCTTTCTCTTTTCAATTTCAAAACCTTTTCAAAATGTGCGTTGGTGCATTTCCAACTGTCCTTTACTTTTTTACTTTCTTAGCTGGCTTGCTTACGATTCTCCTGCATCATGTATCCTATGTACTTCCTTTTATCCTCTATAATATTATTGTGTTTTCTTATGTAATTAATGAAATTGTATGTTTTATTGGAAATAAACTATAATGAAAAAGGGATAGGATGTATGCCCTATGTTTCCTATGTAAATAGAAATTCATATTTCATTTTATTTTCCAATGAAATGAAATCATGTTAATATGTTGGGTAATGGAATGGGTATGATTTTTCTCTCTATTTATAGAGAATTATTGCATTTATTTTTTCTCCTAAGATTATATTGCATACATCCTATGGTTCACAACCTAGACTTTGATAATTGCATGGATATGTGTGTCTTTTTAATGTTTATGTACTCAAATATTATTCATTCCCTTGTGTCTCATATTATTTAACCTTGGGAAGATAAGAATGGGAGTCAGGTCCTAGAGGATTCTCCATTTTAATAAAGGGTTGGTAAATCCAAGTTGTAGAGAATCCATATCATAGGGTCCTTATTCATCATCAAACACCTTATTATGCTAATTATATTATGGAAACCCTCAAATATGGGATATTCAGGATCGTTATAGATCCATAGTTTATTTTCTAAAAATTCCTAAATTTGGAACTTCAAAGTTGTTATACAACAAATTACCACACAAAATTTGCATTTGTCAGTTGTCCTTGTCTAGTCCTTAGCTTGCAAACTTAAATCCCACTCTCATCCATTAAAATTATCTTGAAAACAACATTTGTTTTTCCATATGTGATTCAATCGTTTGCAAACCACGTACATATGCTATTTTTCAATGTAAAAACCACATATGCCCTTAATTGTATGAAAAATAAAAATAGTCCACATTTTCAGGCAGGGATTTCGATTGGGCTCTTTCCCAAACTTCCCTTGGTACATACACAATGGAATAAAACCACCCTAACCCCTTGAGGATGGTACATTTGCACCTATTGAGGGAATGGATGAGGATACAACCTAGGTTCAAGATAATGTTGATGTTTGCAAGCTTCCCTATTTCCCCGATCCTTTGAGTAGCATCCCTATGATTTTGAACTTGTTTTCCAACACTCCTTTCTCTGTCTTAGATGACCATATGGTGTGTTCCTATCCCTTTTGCGTCATTCTAGGAAGGACCATCTTATTGATTTGATGATTGAAGGACCAGTCTAGGAACCTGGGTGGTTGGCTTCGAGGCAGTGTCGATGGTTAGATTTCGGTTGTAACTACCCACTTCTACCATTTTCAATAAATAGTTATGTTTCTCTCCATATCTATGCAATATTGTTCAATTTTATTATGTATGTCAATTTTACTTGCATATTTGAATTCATATATATTACATGTATAACTTGACCTTATAACTACCTTGTTGCAACATATAATTGATCTCTCATTGCATGTTAGTATAGGTAGATCTCAAGAATGGATCAAGGGTCAAGAGTGAGGAATGACATCAACTGATAGGATAGAAGGCACAAATTTCTCTTTTCTATATTCTAAAGTAGTTATTTCATTACACATTTTTTTGTATTAGGGTAGTTTTTGTATTTTACATATGGTCAAGCTCTATTGTGACATGACCCAAGATCACATGGAAAAATCCTATAATAGAATTGGATACCATGATGGGGATCCTTTTTCCTAGTTTTGGTTGGTCTTAGGGTTTCTTGTGTTGTCTTGTTTCTTGTAATTTTCTTGTTTTCTGGGTTTTCATTCAAAGAATTTGTTATCTTAGAAATGTTTTGCAATTTTCTGAAACATTCCCCTCGGATTAGAATTTTCTTTTTGAAGTTTTGGTGATCTATACAAGGATTTTCTCTTATCGAATCATGTAAACACGTGATTTTCCTATGTTTGAATAACATATGTTCGTTATTGGTAGTGTACACAGTTCCATATCTAGGTGATATTTTGGTATTTGGTCCTTTTTTTCGGTTTGGGAGGATATAATTTGGTTTCTCAGTATAATATGAGTCGTATGTGTTTTCTTTTATCTTTCATTGTTGTGTTAAGTCTCTAAAAACCTGAAAATCATATTAAAAAGTTCTTACTCTTTGTTTTCCTGTTGTTTTGGCTTTCGTTTGGTCTCTCTGTTGCATTTTGGGTTTTGGAATTTATACCAATTTTGGTAAGGCCTTAAGTTTGAATGGAAAATTTGTTTTATCCATGTTTTTCTCCCTTTTATCCCTTGGATTGCATGACTATAAGACTAGTCATATTCTCAAGATATCAGTTGTTTGGTCACCATTGTGGTCATTTTTGAATCTTGAGTTTGTATTTGAATTTAAGACTTTTCTTTTGTGTTTTCCTTGGATTTTTCAAACATAAAAAACTATCTTTCTTTTAGCATCTTTTGTTAGTTTTTCCTTGGAATATAGAAGAAGAAAACAAAAAAAAAACTAGTTTTTGCTAGTTAGGTCTCATTTCCTTGCATTGTTATTTGAAAAAGAAAAAGATATTATCATAGGATTTTATTTTCTTCTCAGCTTGAAATAATTTCAAAAGAAAAATGAGAAATACAATCATTTTGTTTTCTTCTTTTGTTTCTCTTGAAAATTGCATTGTGCATTTTGCATCATGAAAGAAAAAAAATTCATTTAAGGGTTTGAAGGATTGTTCATGCATTTTTTATAGTTTGAAAGTATTTTTCATTGAAGAATTAATGTAAAGTTTTATTTTCCATTTTTCTTATAAGTTCCATTTTTTCAATAGTCTCAAATAACATTAGTTTCACTCCATACCTTTGAGTAAAAACAATCGCTAAAATGAGCGCTAAAATTAAAATGTGCTAGACTTTGTTTCTAGGGTTCACAAACACATTTAGGATTAGGGCCTTGAATTAGGATTGGAAAGATAACTCTCCAAGCCCATTGAAAAAAATGGGATTCTAAGTTAAGGAGAGTCAAATTCAATTTTCGTATAAGTATATCTAGGAAGATCCTCTAAACAAGAGTCAAACATGAGGTCACATAAAGGAGAGTTGGGGAGATAACCCCTCTGAAGCTTTACTGAGCATAGTGGAGGGATCGTATATTGGGGGTTTTTCTTGAAGTGACATTGAACCATCTGGTGTCATTCCTATGAAAAATTTGAACTTCTTTTAAGTTTTCCTGAAGTGATATTGGCCCTCTTGGAATCAGTCCTATGGAGCTAAGGACCTAGTTTGAGACTTTATGAAGTGACATTATCCCTTTTGTAGAGAATCCTCTGGAAGTGATTCAGCCTTAGTTTCCCTGCCCATATGCTCAATATCGACTATCGACTGTACCCACTAGACACTAAATGCAAGTTTCTTACCTTAGTTTCTTTTCCTAGGGATATCAAAGGTGATTATGGGGGTTTGTGATTATACCAAGGGAATATTTTGTATCACACATTTCAGTATTGTTGGAGGGTTCCTCATGAAGCGTGGGTACTTGCACCAGATAAGGATGGTTAGTGGAGGCCAGGATAACTTCTTCTCACTCATTCTTTCATTGGTTTCAGGACTTGATCGACCCATGCTAATATTTGGAAGGTCCCTTTACACTTTTTCATTTCTTTGGACTTAGTACCTTATCCACATAGGTTAAAGGGTTGGAGAAGTTTTTTTTCTGCGATATTTCTCTTAGGAATTTTTAGTGGAGTGATGATATATATAGTTTTCCTCAGGTTGTGTCATTATCACCACTTTTGGATCATGGATTCTGAGTGGTCTAATAAATGATATGCTAGTCATGAAGGACCCATGGTATTTCTCTTGAAAGCGTGGAGCTTCCTCCTAGAAGTCATAGGTTTTTATACCACTGGTTCATTTCAGTCAGTGCATGAGACTTTTATGGACATGCACAAACCAACAAAGGATATACATGTTCATAATAAATTCATGGAAAAATTTATTTAGGATACCAACTAAGGGACCCCTACCAAATGGTATTCTTGTGCTTTCCCTTTATTTTGAAACATTGGTGCCCCCTTGATGGCCACTTTGAACTTTCTGGGGTTGAATGTAGGACTATTGGTTTGGTTTTGCACCACTCTGATGGTCCTGAATGATCTTGATGATTTTAATATAATAACCTTATAACATGGGAATCGTATAGATCTCGATCCTTCACCTTTTACATCCAATAAGTCTAAGCCTTCTCCTTCTCCCTATTTTGGTGAAATTCTTGCTACTAGTAACCATAAGTCTAAAAGGAATAGTAATAGGAATAGGAAGAGTAAGAGAAATAAGTCACCAACCTATACTATTCATGTTGGAGTGTCACTACCCCATGCAAGTCATGATGGGGGAAAGAAACCAGCCACTATGAGTCACGCTAGAAGCACAAGTCTAGTCACTACGACTCATATAGACATTAGTTCACAAACCCCTTTTGGAGATATGAAGACAACCTCTGGTGGTCATGTTGGAGTTACATCAACAACCTCTAACAGTGATGTTGAAGAAAAGAAGCCAATTGTTGCAATTCAGGTTGGGGGAATGAGTCTAGTCACTGCTAGTCATATTGGAAAAACATCGCCAACCTCTACAAGTCATGTTGGATATCAACACCTAATATCTGCAAGTCATGCTGGAAGAAATCCACCAACCTTTACAAGTCATGTTGGGGGCATTAATACTATAGTGAAACCTATACAAATTGGTTGTAAGCACAAGTTCCCTTGTAATCTTTGTAAAGGGTATCACCTTACTCATTTGATCCCTTCTATTGCTGTGGCACAAAAAGTGTGGTCCTTGTTTGAAGGACCTTCTAGTTATGAGTAATCTTTAGTTTCCAAATAATATAATCAATCATTGGTTAATGAAGTGATCATGTCAATCCCATATCCAACAAATACCACTCTTTTTTTGGGGGTGATGCATCTCTTGACCATATTGTCTCGCATCCTATTCAACCAATGTTTGAGGAATTGTTCATGTTGATGCAATCCTCTTTCGATCCCACTCTTCTCTTGGAGAGTGACGAGTCTACGAAATTGGTCCAATCTTCAGCTGATCCCACACTTCTTTCGAGGAGTGTTGTGTCTTTTGAATATGTCTTTAACATTTCTAGTTCATTACCTTCTGAACAAGGGGGTATTCTACTATTTTTGAGTATGCTCTCTCCAAGTCCTAGGATGGTTTCCTCTGATTGGAATGATCTTGTGGAGCCTTGTGTTCCTTCTTATGAACCTTTCTAGATAATTCTTATGGTTGAATCTATGTTGAAATAAATTCGTTGATGTATTATGGATGAAGGATCCCATACAAGTATTTTATCCTCCTTTAATTGGAAATATTTGGGTTCTCCCAATATTTTGTTAGCTACCAGTGACTTGATAGACTTTGATATAAGACCTAGTGAATGTTTGGGGATTATTCCTCAATTTTCTATCACTTTAGGTGGGAAAACTATCCTAGTCAATTTGTTATGTGTCAAGCCATTTATACTTTAATATTATTCTTGGGCATGATTATGTTTATGTTATGAAGGTTGTGGTGTCTACGCTCTTTCTTGTGATTCATTTCCCTCACAATGGAAGAATTATCCCTATTAATAAACTTTCATCTCATAATCACCATCCTATTTCAACTTCAACTTCGATTTCCCCTTTGTGTGTTCCTAGTGTTCAGTAGAGTCTTCCCCACCATTAGTGAATTATGTGGAATCATATGTCTAGTGTTCAGTTTCTCCATAGAAGGATTCTTTACACTTACATCCTCCTTCTTGAGATAAGGCATCGACAATTAATGAAGAGTTTTATCCCATGGGGGGATGTCATCCGTTGCTTCCCCCAATTGGCCTGAGTAATATTGCATTTTCTCTTGAGTTTGATATTATCATTTGTGAGACATTGTTCCCTGGTAATTATGTGTTGTTGAGCCTTGATTTCATGGATGTTGAGTTCTCTTCATATGAGGCTATCCTTGAAGATTTGATTATAATTTTTTGACCTCTTCCTGAACTGGAAACTTTACATTTTTTTACCAAAGAAACCGTTAGCCTAATCCTACCAATGGGATATTCCTAGTGCTTTATGATGCATAAATTGTAAGGCTACACATTTCTATGTACATATTGTACTTTTAAGGTTTCTTGTTTTCAATTTTTGTATACCATAATACTTATTTTTATCTGAGGTTTCTATATTCGACTTATTAAATTTTGTATTAGTGTTTCTTGTCCTACATAGAAGACCTTGAAGGTAGTTTTCTTTGGTACCTTTTCCTCCATGTCGATTCGTTCTTATAGGTAATGATCTCAAAAATGACATATATGTTAGATTTTCCTCTCCATGTACTTTTGCATTATCCATTTCCTGTTTCATTTTTTGTTAGGATTGACCTCATTGATTTATGACACATAACCTTATATGTTGTTTAGAAGAGTCGTAATTCATATGGTAGAGCTTATCGTTCATGGGTTCCATAGTTAGAACCTTGTTTACAGTTTTCCACCTATGTTGATATACTTTCATGTGATTTGGAGTCATGTTTAGACCCTCCATGACTTTGCAATGAAGCTACATATATTCTTCTAAATATTTTTTTGGATATTACTTATGGGACTCCCTCTAACATATGTTTCTACTTATGTCAACACTTTTCATATTCATCAATGGGCATTGTGTTTTTTACTAGCATGTAGAGTGGGTCTCATTCTTCCTGCACAATACATTGATCTGTATCATTCACATATCTTCCATAGGGTCCACCCCATCTATTCATGGCATCATACCTTGAATTTTATTTAAAGGTGTTGTTTACGAATGGTATATATTACCTCTTCATGGATGTCTTAGGTAGTACCTCACTGATATTTTTGACACACATGCTGCAATATTTTCTCCAGGCTCGAAAGTCCTGCGTAGTCCTTCCATGGATTATTTGTGTCGAAGCCTCATGACTTCCTCTCAATTGTTTTATGGATAACTTACCCATGGGGATTCCACAACTTTTCTTGAGTTTTAAATGCATTTCATATTATCTTCTTGTGCTTCTAGGCCTAACATCAACTTCAACTTGTTGTTCTTGAACTATTTTCTTATGCATTCCTACCAGTTGCTAGACTTGCAATTTATCCTTTGTGACTCAACACCTTTATCCCTAGAGGAGACAGTCCCCTCAATCTCCTTATCCTGCACATGCTTCCTTGCATTAAGCATAGTTATTTTCTTTGCACTCTAGAACTAGTTTTATTTCCCGTGACACTCGTTTCCTCCACTGTACTATAACATTATTTTATTTGTTTTCAGTATTTAATAACATGAAAAGCACAAAAAATAAAAAACCCAAAAATAAGGAGGGAAGAGTTTATCTCTTTATTTTGTATCATTTTTTCTCCCTTGAACAAAGCGCAATCTTTGAATCAATATCTCAATATTTTGGGTTTAGTATGACTTTAGGAGACTTTTTCTGGTTATTGAGTATGATCTTCGTCAACTAGTTATTCTTTCAATTATATGGAGCATTTGTTGATGCCTCCTCGATCAAAACTGTGTCCTAGTTTGTAATCCATGGTGCCTAAGTCACATAATGTGTTGTGTTTTTGTTCAAGGGAAGTTTAAGAATGAGTGAAGCACTCTTCAAGAAAT
>JZKD02S1961139.1:23319-36420 GCA_000966675.3 Picea glauca
AGTTTAGCCAATCTTATTCACTATTCCTATCAACATCAATTTAAAATAACTTGGCCATGCTTGAAAGGTATGGACCAAGTCACTATTATTGCATGGGGCTCTAATTGAAATTCTTTTTTATGCCCTCTTTTATTCTTTCTCTTTCTTTTTCTTTTTCTTTTTTTTTCCTTTTTCTTTTCTTTTTCTTTTTTTTTCATTTTTTTCTTTTCTTTTCTCAAATTATTTGTAGAATGAAAAATCATTTGACAAACAAAAACACTAGAGAGATAACATTTCAGTCACCAGTTGATCCTATAAATTATAGGGTGATAACAATGGCTCCACCTGGGGATGGTACTCTCCTTGTGAAGTGGCAAGAATCTTGATTCCTGATGTTCTAAAACTTTCTCCATAGTCGCCTTTGTTGCTTGATTGGTTTTATTTTTGAAAAATGGAAAACAATGGTCAGTGGCTTAGGGACTTCTCTCTAGGCTTCAACCATTTGACCAAAGTTATTCATTTAGAAACTCGCAAGAAAAATGAAAAGGGTTTGTATAATGGAAAGTGTGACTTCATGTCTCTACTGTGGTGGTGAATAATGCTTTAGCATTCTGCCATTTACAGGTCCTCCTGGTAGATCTGTCCCATCACTATTGTTTAGCAAGAAAGCATTATTCCCTATGAATGCTTGAGTCATGTATGGTCCCTTCCACACACTATCGAATTTGCATGCATTCCCTTGTCATGTCAGCACCAAATCTCCTAGCTCGAAATCATCTTCCTTGGTTCTTTTTTCAAAAATATTCTTAATGCTTTCTTGGACTACCTGAGTCTTGTTGTATACTTATTCCCTAGACTACTCCAAATGGATCATCTGGTTGATCCTTCTTTGGGAGTCGTTTGGCTCAGCTTGCATGTCTTACAACAATTTCATGATAGGAACTCCTAAAGAAGTGGGAAAGACTGCTTATGTGCCCTAGATAAGATGATATGGTGACATACCAATTGACCTTTTGGTGGTCAGTCTGTTGGCCCATAATAAGAAAACCAACTTATTATGCCATGACTTCTTGTTTTCCTGCAAAGTTTTCTTGATAACATTTACCAGGGTTTTATTTGATGATTCCGCCAGCCCATTTCCCTGAGGGTAGTAAGTAGTGGAATGTCCCAAACCAATATGATACTGGTTGCAGAAATCTATGATTTTCTTAGATCGAAAAGTAGCTACATTGTCAGTTATAATATTTCTAGGACATCCAAAATGGGACAAGATATTATTTTCAAGAAATTTAATAATGACAGAATCAGTGGCTTACCTTCTTGGTACTGCTTCGATCCATTTTGTAAAATAATCCATGGCAGTAAGAATCCACCTGTGCTGGCCCAAATAAAGAGGATGTATTTATCTAATGAAGTCTAATCCCCATTGCTGGAAAGGGGCTTCAATGGAGATTGGTTTCAGAGGTAGAGGAAGAAGTTTCCTTTTGCCTTCAAACAACTAACATTGATGACACAAAGTCACTTTACGATGCACATCAACGAATAGAGTTGGCCAATAGAATCCAACTCTGAGGATTTTGTTGGTTGTGGCCTTCCAATTCAGATGACCACCACAGTCTCCAGTATGAAAATCCTGCAGTACTCTGTCAACTTCATCCTGCAATAGAAAATTTAACAAGATACCTCCAGGATCTTTCCAATACAAATTTCCTTCTAGAATGCAAAATTTTAATGCTTTCAATTTCAAAAACCTAGCCTTAGTTTTGGTCAGACTAGGGGGAGCTTGTAAATTATGCAAAACAAATATCAGGTCTGCGTACCATGGAGAGTTGAGAAATACCTCTCTCATGCTTGGAGTCGCTTGCTCACCCTGTTTATCTATTGTGGCTAAGAAATTAATGTCAAGAGAATGGAAATTTGATTCAGCCATTAACTTTGCTAGACCTTGACCTTTAATCAGTTTAGTAGGCTTAATCTCTATGTCATACTCTAGAATGATGGCAATCCATTTTCCTCTTCGACCGTCCGGATTGTCCTCGGTTAAAATTTCCTTTACTGTCGCATTTAGAACATATGCAATGGTGTAGGAATGGAGAATGTATACTCTAAAATCTTTTATGGCTTTCACCAAGGAAAAATCTTGTTTCTCCATTATTTTATAATTCAAAGAAGCATCTCTTGAAGATTTACTGAAAAAGGCTATGGGCTTTTCATACCCTTCGTTGTTTTTCTATAGTAATATTGCTGCAATGGTATGTTCAGAGGTGAAAGAAAAAGGATAGAAATCTCTTGTGAAGTCAGGACTGATCAAGATTGAGGCTCGTGTGAGTGTGCATTTGACTTGTTCAAAAGACTGCCTAGACTCGGTGTCCCATTTTATTTTTGTTTCCTTTTTTAACATGTTTGTGATGTTCCTGAGAAGCTCAGCCAGGTTGGGTATGAATCTTCGCAGAAAGTTTATTTTTCTGATAAAAGTCTGTAACTCTTTGATGTTTCTTGGGTGTTTGAATTTCTAAATGGCCTCAATTCTACTGGGGTCTATTTTAATTTTGTCCGTAGAGATTATGTGCCCTAGTATTTTACCTTCGTCTAATCCGAAAAGGCTCTTCTTAGGATTTAAAGAAATCCCAAATTTCCTGCATTTCTCAAAAACTCGTCTGAGATGTCGTAAGTGCTCTTCATCAGATTAGGAAAACACAGTTACATATAATAGATAGATGAACATAAATTTGCTGAGTTCTTCCACCAAAGCAATGTCCATCGCTCTCTGGAAAGTGGCCCCAGCGTTCATCAACCTGAAAGGCATTTTCACATACATGAAAGTACCCCATGGTGTTGTGAAAGCGGTTTTGTCTTGGTCATCTGGGTGAACGAGGACCTGATTATAACCCGAGAACCCATCCAGTAAAGAGATTCGACTGGATCTGACTACCCTTTGTAATATGTGGTCTATTTTTGGCAATGGGTAATTGTCCTTCAGAGAGACCTTATTCATATTTCAGAAATCGATGCAAAGCCTGAATTCTTCGGATTTCTTTTGTGTTGCGACCAAATTTGAAACCCATTTGGAAAACCGTAACGGGAATATGATTTTAGCATCGTACATTTTTTTTATTTCTTTTTCTATCAGGGGAAGTATCTTGGGATTGATTCTCCTAAGTTTCTATCTGAAAGGTTTTTGATCTTCTTTTATTGGAATCCTATGTTGTATGATGYTGGTGTCATAAGATTTCAAGTCCTCATAACCCTAGGCAAAAACGTCTGAATATTCCTTGAAAATATCAATGTATTTGAGTTTCTGTTYAGGGGGTAATGATTTGGAAAGTTTCAYCATCTTGGGTTTCTCTTCTGTCCTTATATTACAATCTTCTACTTCTTGACCCCTGGCTTCAATTTTTGGTTTTTTAGATACATCATTAAAATCAAATAAGTCCTCTAAAGGAACTAAACCCCTAGGTAAAACATTACTTTTCAAATGAAAAACATCATTTGCTATCTAATCCTCACCTAATTCTCCTGAATCTATATTATTTACACAATCATTTCCAAAATCAGGTCCTTTTACATTTTCATCTTCATTTTCTAAGTCTATGTTTGTACACTAGAAATCATTTTTACATTGCAGAAAATCTTCAATTTGATCATCATTACCAAATACCTACCAGTATCCGATGTTGTCTAGAACATTTGGTCTGCACTTCACCTCTACTGTGTATGGGTGAGTGGAACGAAAAGGTATCTTTCATGTGGCTGCTGACGTGGCTAACCGATCCGCTAAAATATTTTGTCCCCTCAGCATCACCTACAAATCAACTTCAGTGAAACATTTAAGGGCATCCAGAACAACTTTCCTATAATATCTAAGACGGGGATATTTTGCTGCATACTCACCTTTAATTTGCTTGATTATTAACTCAGAATCACCTCTTACCATAATTTGTTTGGCACCAACTTTCTTTAGAAGTTTCAGACCGAGCATCAAGGATTCATACTCGGCAATATTGTTAGTGCATTGAAGGTTTAATTTGTAAGAATGGTTTTCCGAATACCTGCATCTATTATTGTGCAACCAAACTCCTTCTACAACTCCTTCTTTGCTTACAACTCCATCAAAGTCCATGCTCCCGAAATCCGCTGGAAATTCTTCAATTATCACATTTTTCTTTCTTTCTGCCTCGGTGATTTCTTGGCCTTTGTCTGGACCAGATGTATCTTCTTTGAGCTGAGTGATTTGTTCTCCTGTATCACCATTGCTGTATAGGATAAAAGAATCTAGGTCAAAATGCACAGAGTACAGAGTATAGTTATGTGTTTTTTCTTGGCTACTAACCATGTATTTCATCAATGTTTCTTTGTATAGCCTTCTTTGTTGCCCAAAAACTGGGATAGTGGCATACGACATATCCAACTGCAAAGTACCTTTCAACTTGCCCCCCCCAAGACTGGGAAAACAACATACCATACTTCAAGAGAGTGTCCGCAACCTCAACATCCATGACCATGCTTTTTGTGGGAATCTGAACCAGGGTGATACACAGATCCTTGATCAAACCGATACATCTAACTTTACTAGAGTCAAAAGAGTGTAAGTCCTTGTAAGTCTGCCCATCCACTACAGGTCCGAACAGGAGTTCAGGTTGATCATCTGTAAGGTTCACAGTATCTGAATGATTCGATGATCCAACAGTTAAGGCCTTCATGCCTATATTAGGTTCAATGGTCAATGCTTTAATCACCTGTGAATGGTAAGTGTCTTTGCTCATCAACTCGGAAAGGGGAATGGGAATTTTTACTTTGGCTAATTCCCCTTCTAGGCTGAAAGCTGTAGGTGCTTTTCTTTGGCTCAGCAATTCTGATTTGTCCACCGCAATCTTCTAGCCAGAAGTATTTGGTGGGTTAGTTGATGAAACCTAAGAATGCGATAATCTTTTCAGAATAGTAAGGTTTCGTTTTGCTAGAATTTTAGCATTACCCTTCTCAGGGCTCTTCTCGGTAGAAGGCTCAGAGGCCTTTTGGGTTTTGACTATCTTCTTCGTTTCGGTCACCTTTTTTGGAGAACTTCCATCTATCTTTTTACTTCACATATTGTACTACCAGTGTACCTCCAAAATAGTATTTTCAAATGCCTATTGTTTGATGTCTTCAACTTCTTGACTTACCTTTGTTTGATTGAGAAGAAAAAGTTATTGCTCTTCCTGGGTAAGGAAAATAGATTCGTTATCATGAATGCCCATGAGGTTTATGTGAGTATCCTCCAGTTCTTCAATTACTTCCTCTCCTTCATTGACATAATTTTCTTGTAGGGGAGGTTTGATCTGTTGATCAAGACCTCTCTGTTCCCTTTGATCCCTAGGATCTCTTTGCTTGATTTGAGGAGGGTTTCTTTTGAAGTTAGGATTCCAAATTTGAGGAGCTAGTGGGTTTTCTCTAGGAGGGTTTCTTTTGGATACAGTAAGTATCTCCATCATTATTTCCATTTCTCTGGCCAAGGAATCAAATTCGGAATTAGAAGTTGACGTGGAAAGTTCCTCTTTGATTGTGACTCTCCTCTCTGTCCTCTGTCGTGCCCTTTTTGCCAACAGGTTGGCCTCCACATTTATTGAAATTTTCTGCATGTCCTCCAGGGTGGTGGAGTTTCTTTCCCTTAATTGATATGACATATCGGTGTCAAAACCATCAGGGAATTTTATCAATGCCAAACCTTGTGGAGGTTTAATATCGGCTAGAATTGCATTGTACAGGTTATTGAAACGGGTGCAGTAATCCTGTACTGTCTCACCTTGATTTCTTATGATGTTCTCGTATTCTGACAAGATTTGGAGAGGGTTTTTCTTTACCTCCGATCTGTCTAGAAAAATTCTTTGGAATGTGACAAGGTCGATCACTGAGGAAACACATAAGCCTTTATACCATTTCTTAACATCACCCATCAAACTCTGCGCAAACAATCTCATTTGAACGTCAACCTCATCTACTTCCTGCAGATCAAAATAATCATTCATTTTATCAACATGTTGTTGTGAACTCAAGGGTCCTATTCCATCAAACTATGGAAGTCTCGTTTGATAGTCCTGGGGCATAGCATGAAGGGGTGCGGCCAACACCAAGGGAGCATATCTGGTTTCCATGGTAGGTGGAGGAGGCAAGATGACAACCTGGATGATAGGTGGGATGGTGATAGAAGACAAGGATGAGGAGGGGCTAGCTGGCACAGAGTGAGTGGTTTGAGGTTTAGCAGTGGGAGATAGAACTTCAGGAGTTTGGGGTTGCAAGACGGTTGGGTCTAGGATGCTTTCAGCCAGAAAGCTATTAGATTTTGTTCTGAACAGGCTTTGTTTGAAAAGGATGTCAAAGTCGAGATCCTGAAGGGAAACAAGCTCCTCTGGAAGAGAAGGGGACTTCTGAAGGGGATTATGTCTTACTTAAACTTCAACAATGGTCTTTTTCCTGAGTAATTGTTCTGGATTATTGGTTGCTATCACAGGTTCTGGGTCTGGGTGAGATCAAGTATAAGCTCTTTTGGGAGCCAAATTTCTTTTTGATTTATATATATATACTTTTTATTTTTACGAATCCGAAAATAATATTTGCAAGTTTTTAACAACCTCTAAACATTACTTCTTTCTCAGATTTGCAATATTTCAGAAGCAAACTTTTCTTCTAGGGAAAAGAAGACGTGAGGTTAAAATTTGTTCAGTTCTGTCCCCAGTACGGTCGCTACTATGTTAATGCTCTGTAAATTTCCTGGATGTTGTCGGAAAAAAGAAATCTACGGGAGGTAACTTTATCCAACCACTTCGAAGATGGGATCTAGCCTTGACAACTTCAGAGAGGGATCTCTCTGTAAGATTTAGATATGTTTCAAATTTAAAATATTAGGATAGGTAAATAAAATATGTTGGTTTTGTTTGTTGTAGTTTTTGTTGGGTTGGCTGAGAGAGCTTTACACATCCATTGGAATATGGGGTCTGTATCATGAAATAAAATCTAAACCAAAAAGAAAAGAAAATTTTCACCGGGCGAGATAATGTAATCGTTGGATTGTTTTAGAAGCATAAATGAGAAATAGCAGAAAAGGTGAGAATGTCAATTACAACAAAGAAGCATTTAAGAATTTTTTTATCGTAAAATCAGAAGATGAAACACTAAAATATTTTAAAGTTAGAAACAGGGTATACAAAGATAAATCCTGCAACATTCATTACTTTCAAAGATTAGATTTAGCAAACAGTGTGATACTAAATGAGAATAACATTTAACTTAGAAAGGAAAACATCACCAGTGAATACACGCAAGAATCCTATAAAGATGCCTCTTTGTATTAATGGAAGATATCTTAAAAACGATTACAGACTGTAGCTCTCAGGGTGTAAATCTCAACCCTCAATACTTGGAAAAGTGAAGTATTTATAACCCAAAATTACAAATGACCCTGTCATTAAATATCAGGACGTGGTAAATCTATTTTTAGCTTAACTAACTTAAAAAATTGCAAAAATATAGGAAATTGTTTGATGATTTGTCACAACTTCATGTTGTTTTCTGGGTGAACCGTTGGTGAGGCCTCTACATGACCTCATCTGACTGGATAGATGACTGGGCTGGGATAGCTCATCGACTATTCGATCAGGTCAAAAATCTCCTCCCATCGAAGATGACCGGGAACACTGACTTTGAGTAACCTTCGGTAGACTTCATCCATTTTTGTGTACTTGGCAAAAGTAGGCTTGATGATGAAGATGTACCGAATCTCATGCTGTATGCTGATGTCCAACTGAAGTGCATCTAGGAATGCCTTGCTAGTGATGTTGCCTTGAATTCCTAAAAATTTCGAACTATCCTTAGCCACATCGGCTAGTATTTTTTTGTAATCTGGGAGCGTCATCAACTTGTCATTTATCACCTTCAAACCAGGAAGGCCTTTCTTCTATAGAGCCTCGATCTTGCTGAAAAACCTTTGTACCGCTAGGTCCATGGCCTGAACCTTTTCTTCCAGCTATAGCATCAGTCCTCTCTTGGTCAATACTCTGTTGACCTCAAGGATGGTCTCTGTTCTATCCTCAATTCTCGACTCTTCCATCTCTTCTCTGGTTTTAGAATTCAAGAATTTGATGATTTCATTAGCCTGTGTGGGCATATCTCCCAGTTCTGATCTAATCTTCTCGATGGCTTGTTTACTTCTCTGCACCAATTCATTTTTCTCAAACATAATTTGTATCATTGGCCATATTTCATTCATAGACTTGGTGATTTTTGTCCAGACACTTTCTTTGACTTCGGCTAGTGTTTTTCCTGCCACTGTTTTCTTTCGGAGATGTTGTAACTCTTGTTTGAGCTAGTATGACACTTGTTTTTCCTTGGAGAAGTTGGTTTGATAAGAATATTTGAGTTGCTGAAGGTTCTCAATCTCCTTTCTGAGCTTGCTAATCTCTGTCTCCTGTAGGTTCATCTCTCCCATAGATTTAGCCAATTCGACCGTCTTTTCCAGAGACGTCAGTGGATTTGCCGATGGAACTTCTGCAAGTGACAATATGCTTACTCTTGAGAGTGGAACTGCACTCAATGGAATGAATTCCATGGGATTTGAATGTTCTTTCTCTTTCACCAACTTCTCCATCTTAGCTTCCATTTCCTTCAATTGTGCATTCTGCTCCATGATCAACTTGAGCATTTCGTCTTTTTCTCCTTCTGTCTCTACTATTTCCTTTGCTTGCAAGTCTATTGTTGGTGGCAGTTTCAATTGTTTCCTCAAAGATGCTATGTCGAAATTTTTCTTCTTGATCATCTCCTCGACTTCTTTCACATTTGAGGGATCATATGAAATCTTGAGGACCAGTTCCTCCAATGTCTTGATCTTGTTATCCTTGGCAAAGGATGATATTTTTTCCAACTTAAACTGTGTATGGACGTTGTTCAAAGACACTTGTAACTTGGAGGCAGTGGTGGAAGTATGTGACAATGTAGTGAAAACAATTTCACCAGTTTGCCTGTGCAGATCCATCTGATCAGCTGGATGCACATCCTTAGTCTGGAATTCAAAAGTTGTCCTTTTGTAATCATTCATTACCTTTGGGTCTGGAACCTGTGCTTGGAGAAATTCCATGTGCATTCTTCCCTTCTTATTGTTGAATGCCGATAGAAGCCTATGTTGTGCAGTCAACGTCTTCTTCCAGAATTGGGCGTATGTGTTTCTAGTCAGAGTCTGATTATTTTTCTTGATCAGGTCGTATTTCTCAAAAATAATCAGCTTCGGTCCTATCTTGCCTAGCTGGTTGATTGGTGGAGTATCTGTAGGCTTCTTTGGTAATGTTGTGGTTATGATCTACTTACTTCTTGTACTGAGGAGGGACCGATCAACCTCTGTCATTATGGTGGATGAAATTTCCTTTTCTCCAGTTGGGTCAGGAGCCGGAATGGTCTTTGGACTGTTAGTATGCAGTCAGAATTCTTCTAATGATACTTCCATGATATGAGGTGATAGATCATGCCTAGGCCTTTACTCCTTTGGAGCCTATGGTGTGGTTGTCTATGATACAGTGACTGGGAGGTCTTTTTGTTCTGTTTCAACCAATGTATTTGGTTCCCATCCTATTTGGTTGGCAAATTTTTCTACCTCAGGCCTAGATACATGGACATACGGGATATTTTTGTTTTTTATCCTCATCTCTGAAATAATCCTGCACGGATCATAGTGCCATGTGAAACTCACAAAGAATTTCATTTCCTTTAGCAGCCTATCTGCTTCCTCCTTGGTGCCTCAACTGTTGCAGATGAAAGACCCAACCTGCCCTTTGATTCTGAGCTATTGCTTCTTCTTTAAAGAGAGAAAATGAATATCATCCAAGTTTATCATCTACCTTATGTATTCTAGGGCAAAAATTCTGATAGGTAAATATCTGGGCAGTTTATATGGGGCCAAATCGCACCCATAGACTTTGATATCCATGTGATTTTGGTACAGGTACCAATCACCAGTCTTTGTATGATCCGAGAGATGTAGGATCCTTTGAACTTCATCATTAATCCTGGGTTCGGGACTGTCGCTGAGCATACTTACCATTGGGTGGTAGAACTGATTGATATACTGCTTGAAACTGAATTCCGTGGAGTTATGTCTGAGCAGGGAAGTCCATGCGGTTACTTCCTAGGGTCTTCCATCTCCATCCATCTTTTGCATAGAAAAAGAAAATTTGTCCTCTTGGAAGAAAACAAACACGTATGCCAGTATCAAAGAATACTGGAACATGCCTTTTGTGGAGAAATTGATGAATTGCTCGTAAATTTTGTCTGCCAGGAACGTGCTGAAATCGAATTGTGTTGTGGGTTTCTCATCGGTGGAGAAAATAGACAAAAATCCCATAATTGGTTCATCTACTCATTTATCTAAATAATAACCCAACAAGGCACATAGTGATGTGATAACCTGGTTTCCTTTTGTTGAGAACATGGAGGAAGGATAAGGGGGATTTGTAGTGGGGAGTTGAGTGGACTGTGGAAGAAAAAGCTCAAATATTTGAGCTCTTTGAGGAAATGATAACTTCTAGTATAACTCTGTGATGATCTCGAGGTCAAAAGGTGAGGCATAGTCGCCTCGGGATATTTGCATCATTTGGTTGATGGTTTCTAGCGTGATGAGGAAAAGAATTTCCTCGGATGAGGATATGATGGTTCTTTGCTCGGGGATATAGTGGGATTGGCATTTGAGGGCGAACTCTAGGATATGGTGAATCTGGGGGAAGAGATACAAGGGTAGGTTGGACTCCTAGAGTCCAATTTCGTCACTCTGGTCTAGGAAGACTTATTTAAGCCGTGACTGAAGGTCTGGGAATTCGAAATCACACTTAGTGTCTACGATTAAGTAGTCTTTGTCGGCTACTGGAATCCTGTCGAGATCGATAGGAGGAAGGAGAAACAAATTCTCCTCTCCTTCTGTTTGTTTTGAATTTGGCACCATTACTGTAAGAATACCTGCAAATAAAACAACGTTAGTTGGGATGACTGTAGATGGGGGCGATTGACTGTAATGGAGAGGAAAATGGGGTAAATTCTCTAGTGCGATGAGTGGGAAAATGTTGAAGGAATGAAGTGGTGAGAGTAGTTTTGAGTAAATAGGTATCCGTTGGGCACGGGAGACAGGTCAGCTAGTTAATGGATAAGTTATCCAGTAATAAATGGCCAACGGGTCATTTAGAATGTGAGATGGAAGGCGACAATGACTGAGGGATACAGATTAGTGATGTGGCGGTTATCGATTGGGGGAAAAAATCATGGTGAGGGGATTTGCCATGGGTGAATGAGGGAGAAGGACTGACGGAGTTATAGGATGTGACTTTTACGGGAACAGTGGAAAATGACGTCATGAGGTGACGAGGCATGTCAAACAGTAATAGTTGGTGGGACTCGAGACCAATAGATTCATGCCACACATAGATAGGGGGCCCGCCAGAGAAAAATTCCATTCCAGACCCCTTCCCCACCGTTAAAGGTAGATTAGTCGGGGTGGGGGTGTCCGAAAAATACCTTGAGTCGTCCATTAAAGGCAGAAGGGACGGGGGGGTCCAGAATCCAATACAGACCATAGATCTAAGCGCCGAAACTTGGGCCGTCCAGATGCGCGCATACATTATCTCCGATTCTATACCCCCCCCCTCCCCCCCCCCCACCGCTAAAGGCAGAACGGTCGGGGGGGTCTGGAAAGACTTGTCTAGGATGTTGATACATGAGCGGTGCATAATTGCGAGCGCAAAAGCATATGCACCTAGGGAAACTTAGGATAAGTGCATATCATGGGTTTTTCCCAAGCTTTTACATGCTTACATCACCAAGGGGTTAGACAAACGACCTTTTAAGAATCCAAGACATGGTCCAACATTGATCATCGAGCTGGTTTTATTTAAAATAAAGAAAACTACCCTATTTTCTAACCTAACTTCCTATGACAATTAGCCCAAATTAAACTGTTGGGCTAAGATATCCTGGGGCTATCTAACCAAGATTAGACAGTCTGGCCAGATTTATTCACTAACTAACCTAGATCATTTGGCTAAGATTAAGAAGTTTAGCCAAGCTTATTCACTATTACTATCAACATCAATTTAAAAGAACTTAGCCATGCTTGAAAGGTATGGACCAAGTCACTGTTATTGCATGGGGCTCTAATTGAAATTCTTTTTTATGCCCTCTTTTATTCTTTCTCTTTCTTTTTCTTTTTCTTTTATTTTTCCTTTTTTTCTTTTATTTTCTCAAATTATTTGTAGAATGAAAAATCATTTGACAAACAAAAACACTAAAGAGATAACATTTCACTCACCAGTTGATCCTATAAATTATAGGGTGATAACACAGTGTAAAGGCGATAATAAATTCTGAACTACCCGGCCCATCTTTAGTCAATTTTTAAATGGTAAAACAGTTTTTCCTCTTATTATATTCCTATTATCTATTTTGAAATAAGTCGATTTAAAATATGATTTTATTTGCTAAAATTAAGATTAGCTATAGAATCTTCGATTCTATAGCCAGGTCTCTTTTCATAAAAATTAGAAACTAGTTATGAGTAATTTTCTAACTTAATTAAATTTGTTTTGCTTGTTCAGGAAATAGGAGATTCCATGGCTGATCATTTGGAGGAAACATATTCGATCATGCATCTAAATGATTACTAGTTTCTTTTTTTGTTTTTTTTGTAAAAAAATTGATCTACCTTTGGTTAAAACCAACTTTGTTATAAGTGGCTCCCCATCCCACTATTTTTACAATATTTTTTGATTCTATGAGATCCTACTCTATCCTGTGAGATAGGAGAATGTGATCTCAAGACACTTTAAATACTGTTCATTTTGTAAGTAAAGGACATCTTTGCTTGGAACGGGTTATAGGCAACTAATCCTCAAAACCATATGGACAAGTAGTTCGCATTTTGGCTTTAGACCGATGTGACATTGTTCCATCTGTTTTTTACCTTTTATATTATGAGACATTGATATGTTACACAACTTTAGCCTCTTTAGCATATGATATTTCATTTTATTGAATGCTTTTAAATTTTTGTCTATAACTTGTTGTTTCACATATTATCACTGTGATCATTATATCAATTTTAATATCATGATTTACATTTGA
>JZKD02S1961139.1:47032-60632 GCA_000966675.3 Picea glauca
CTTGATTTGTTAATTGTTTCTCAAATCTTCATTTTTCTGATTCATCCTAACATGAAATTTCAGTGATGAAGAGATAATTGCTTCACCCAGTTCATCGCCATTGTTGGCAACAATACATTATTTTTTTGTTTTGTACACGATTGAAAGAATTTGTAGTTTTCTGTAGCTACCATCAACCTGTCTATAAACACTTTTCTGAGTTTATTATGACTGATTGGGTTAAATCCTACTTCATTAATTTTTATTGTTGCGCTTTCTTTTTGTTTTATGCTTGATTCAAGACTGTAATCATGAATCTAACATAAAACCTAGCTTGGTATTATAATTTTATGTGGCTTAGGGTGCATCTTTTTAAAGGTCACCATACTTACATGAAATCCAAATCTAATGTTTGAATGACCTATTTTTGATTTTATGGTTCTGATATGGTTTTAATATGGTCTTAATAGTTTGATAGTTTGTGTTCAATTTATGAAGAGCCTTTGATATATTTGATAGTCCTCTCATGAATTTAATGGTTGTACCAATAGTCATACAAATGAATGCATACCTGTTGTACTCGCATCCTTACCTCACCTTGTTGGATTAACATATTAATGACCCATTCATTACACGCATAGGGTTTTGGTACTCTGTATGTTTAACTCTCACCACAAGGAATGGTAAAGATCGCAATCAAACCACTGGTTTACTCCCAGTATATGTGCTATGATAACACATAGGATAGGTTTTGTCTTGTGTCTCCACTCACCATTTAGACTTATTCCTGCTGCTCCCGTGATTCAAACCTAAGACTATCTAGAGTCATCACTGTTTCCTTCTGGTTATATTTTTCATGGTGCTTGTCATGCCCTTGGAGCCAAATGGATTCCAGTATTTACTTTCTCATGGCGATGCAATTGAGAATATTAAAGGCCACGACTGGAATGTTTTCCTTAAAATATTTGAAGGCTATAACCTTCAGGTGGTGAAGGCTTTCGCACAGACCTTTGATGGTTGCAATGAAAAAATTTGGGAGACATTTAGATTTGACCAAGCAGTTTGTGAGTGAAGCAATATGGCCTCCATTGAAGCATGAGAAATGGTTCAAAAACTTAATTGAAGGAGTATCGTGGAGCTTGTTTATGACATCCCGAAAGATCAACTACTGTGAAAAAGGTATTTCTATCTCCCTGGTTAAACCTAGGTGGAATACCCTGTTATTAATCCTCAAGCAGTTCGTGACGTGTGAGGGTCGATACAGATTTATATTTCTATACCATATATGGTTACTCATGCATTTAATTGGTTTCAATTTAGATATGCCATTTTATTTTTTGATAAGTCTCTATAAAATTTCCAAAAGATATAAAATACAAAGTGTTGATTCAAGCCTATTCCATCATGGATTGGTTAAAATTCTGTTGATGCATCACTTGTCAACCGTAGGTGACTGTTGGGATAATTTTTTGATAAGGAATGGTTTTGTCCAGAATTTTCCTATAGTAAACCCTAACTTAGACGAGCCACTGATTAAATACCTGTTCAATATTTCAATTGATAGACCAGAATTTACCGACAAAAAACCTCTAGACGCAGGGATGCCAAGTAAGTCTTCACCTACAAGATTTTCTGAGCAAGGGATTGTTGAAATGAAGGTAATTGACCCTCTTGTACCTAAAATTGATGCTATCATGAACGTTATTATTAATCCGGATGTTGAGAAACCTCACAAAGGAATAAACAAGAAATGCCCAGACTTAGGGTTCAAAAACAAAAGGGCAGGTTGTCGAATTTCAAGGAAGATAAGGAATCGATCCGACACTCATCTGAGCTCGATCGGTCTGATCGATATCGATGAGTGTTCGGATCTTGAGATAGAAGATTTTCTAGTTTTAGAATACCCAAAATTTCAGGGTTATAAGAATAAAATTATCGTTTCGACTAAACCTCATGATTTTGTGACAAATTTTCCACCGTGTCTCAAAGGTAAAGAGGGGTTCTTTAGTATTAGGCCTGATCATAAGCAAATAACAGGTAATATCGATACACCCTTGTTTGATTGTGCATTTCATCGACCTGCCATTTCGCATGTACAGTTTGATGTCTGTTTCCATTGGATCGAGCGGTATTACATCGACATCCATATCCTTTAGGCCCGAATTAAATCGCTTACTGCTCAAAATTATTTTCTTAGGTAAGAAAATCGTGACCTCAAGGCCCACACAGAGAGGAAATCTAAACGCATCAAGAGATCAGGAAACAGAGTAATACAAAATGCAACCATTGTAAAGGCGATAATAAATTTTGAACTACCCGACCCATCTTTAGTCAATTTTTAAATGGTAAAACAATTTTTCCTCTTATTTTATTTATGTTATCTATTTCGAAATAAGTCGATTTAAAATCTGATTTTATTTGATAAAATTAAGACTGGCTACAGAATCTTCGATTTTGTAGCTAGGTCTCTTTTATTATTCTGTAGCCAGGTCTCTTTTAATAAAAATTAGAAATTAGTTATGAATAATTTTCTAACTTAATAAAATTTGTTTTGTTTGTTCAGGAAATAGGAGATTATGTGGTTGATCATTTGGAGGAAACATATTCGATCATGCATCTAAATGATTAGTAGTTTATTTTTTTGTTTGTTTTGTAAAAACTTTTATCTACCTTTGATTAAAACCAACTCTGTTATAAGTGGCTCCCCAACCCACTATTTTTGCAATATTTGTTTATTCTAAGAGATCCTACTCTATCCCGTGAGATGGGAGAATGTGATCTCAGGACACTTTAAATACTGTTCATTTTGTAAGTAAAAGACATATTTAGTTGGAACAAGTTATAGGCATGTAATCCTCAGAACCATATGGACAAGCAGTTCACATTTTTTCTTTAGACCGATGTGACATTGTTCCATCTTTGTTTTACCTTTTATATTATGAGATATTGATATGTTACACAACTTTAGCCTCTTTAGCACATGATATTTCATTTTATTGAATGATTTTAAATTTTTGTCTATAACTTGTTGTTTCACATATTATCACTGTGATCATTATATCAATTTTAATATCATGATTTACGTTTAATGTTTAGTTGATTGATAAAATGAATGATTTACATTAAGATTTATGTTATTGTAATCATTCATAATATAAGATCACTAGACATAGATGTCTACTATTTTGTTCTTATATCCTAGTTGTCATTAAACACGTGGAGTTTATTCAGGAGGTATTAGTACAAGCCTGTCATAGATTTCTCTTATAGGCGAGACAACTGGAGTTTTGGATCGCACAGAGACATAGACACAGTATGGAACAAATATTAGGTTAGGCTTATTTCCATTTAATTTATGTTATTTATTAGCGAAACATGATAGTTTTAGATTGGCTTTGACCATCACTCTTTTCTTGTTTCAAATAACATTTTATTTAAATTCTTAGATCTATGATTATAAAACATAAAATATAAAAAATATGTGATTTCTTTATCTACTTCTGAAAACAGCCACCAAACATTGATTTTGCAAGGCATCCATTAAAACTTGCAATCTGTATTTACTCTGTACATAATGAGATGTTCATATTTATCTTTTTGTTTAATATATTTGTGAATAATTAGATTTAAGTATATGCATATTACTATATTTTTAGCATTAGTTAGTTTTTTTCTTTTCTTTGTTTTAGGACCCTAGTTGGCTAATGGAGCCATTAAACCCATCATAATAGATTACACCAAATGGCATGGGTTATTTAGACAACCCCTGTCCGGATCTATTCTTCCAATTGACGGTGTGTCACTTATGCCCATCAAAAAGCCTCTATTTAGAAGAAACACAAATTTAAAGGTGAATCCACTGAGAGTCTTGTTGAAGTCATCACCATCAACACTCCCCATGATAATCCCACCTTCAATATATTGATCAGACAACTCAGGTATGTAAGGAAGGAAGTTTCACTTTTGAAGGGAGAAATATTAACTGAGAGGAGAAATATGAAGGAGCTCATGGACATGTATAATGAAACCCTTTATCTGGAAAGGTTTACAACAAGAATATTCTTGCCTCTCCATAGGAAACTTAAGACTTTGTACAGGAAAATCAGAACCATTCAGTCCCAAAATAGAAATCTCAAAGAAGAATTGCATCCCTTCAAGGATGATCTAGCCTAGGGGAACTTAAATGTTCTAGTATAAGTTGCAATAGAATGAAGTGCCCCTACAAAAGAAAGAGATGTTTATGTGATAGAGGGAATTTCTCCTGCAACAAGGAGGAGTACTATATTGAGAACGTAAATGGAGAAGATGACAGATCCATTTTTTGTGGTGATTACTTTTTACAAGCTTGAATTGTTAAGGGAAATATTATGTTATCACCTACTCGAGGCATCTACAGGCTCATAATCCATCTACTAAGTATTTTTGTGTTTTTGAGGATTCGTTGCATAAAACAGGAAAAATAAAGAGATTTTGTAGTGCCTGGAGCTAGGGAGTCATCTACACATACTGTTCTATAGTTGCATTACCAAAGGTACTACGAAAACACCTAGCCAGACACAGAAAAGGCACTACAAAATCTACAGAGAATTTTTACAAATGGGCGCTACGAAATCATCAGAGAAGTTTTTAGGAGGGTGTTATAGAATCTTCTACCGAATGCGCTATGAAATTGGCTACAGAACAATTTTAAAGAGGTGAGTGCTATGAAATTTTCTACCAATTGCACGATGGAATGGTGCTACGAACTGATTGTTACAGTCAACAATTTTTAATTCATTTCTTCTTCTTGGATTTGATGATTTGGAGGGAACCAAGGATCAATAGGTGGCAGTTGGAGTTCAACATATAGGATTGGAGGACACATGGAATTGGAGAATATGCGCCCAACAAACAACAAAGCATGTCAATCATATCTTGTTAGAGTTATTACCAACAAGCTCCTTGATTTTAACAGTTTGTTAGATCTACTTGTACAAATGTTAGACTAGTAGTATTTTGTGGAGAATCCTAGGATAGGAAGGCCAACACACACCTCTAGCTATTGTCTATTATTTTGTTTATAAATACATTAGATGAATGATATGTTGGGTTCAAGTGGTTGAGAAGAGCTCCATTTTTGTAATATTTTGACTAAACAGAGTTGTTCTCTGGTTATGTATGAGACTTGAGATATTTTCATTAATATAAGTTAGTCTCTTTTCATCATATTGTTTCTTCTTACTCTGAAATGATCATTATTGGATGATATTTATGATATTTTTTGGTTGTTTTATAATGGATGTTTGATTATAATGCTTCTATGAATGTTTTTCAGTATTTTAAACTTTAGTTCAAGAAGTTCTTGTGACTGAGTTTTTATTCACCTAGTTGCTTGAAGGCTTCATGATTATAGCAGAATTATACACCTTTCTCACTAATTCTTCCTTCTATTCACCTTTATCCTTAAACCACTGACTAAAGTTAATCAAAAACTCATTTTCTTATTCAAGCTAGCCCAAATTTCTCTGTCAAAACATTCTTAAGTTGAGTTTTGTCCATTTGACCTTTAATCATTAATTTACATTTACAAACATTTTGATGGGTAATGGGATTATCCTCTTGCAATATCAGGGTGACTCTCAATGCTAACAGGGATAAACAAGACTCCCAAGCCTAATATAAAACTTGCAGCATGAGTGCCAGAATAGAAAGAGATTCTAAGCTAGGATGCCCATGGAATGTAAGGTCTACCATGTGAATTATGATACTTCTAAACAACATCAAAGGTTCTGCATCGCATCTCAGTGGGGTCGATCCTAAGGATGAATGAATCAAGAAATGGATAATGAAAAAATGAATAAAGGGGAAAATCTAACCTATATGCTATTTTTGAGATCATTACTTGTCAGAATGGATCAACATGGAATGAAAAGGTAGCAAAGAAAAATGTCTCCAAAGTCATGTATATAAGACGAACAACACTCACTAATAAGTTCATAAGTTTAATATAGAAACCTTTGATAAAAACATGTGTTAAGGTATATGTAACTCAAAAACAAGAAACCCTAAAAATACAATATGTATAGAGGACCACACAACCTTGCAACTTATGCATAGTAGTGCTCCAGGTAGAGTCCATTTCTAAGCTCAATCCAAGGATTTCATTGGTAACCAACTAGTAAATATTCTAGTTCAGAAGGAGGTCAAAGATCCATAATCATAGCTTCAAGGATGGCCTCATCTTACGAAAACTCAACATCCATGAAACTAGGTCTCGATAGCTCACAAATACCAGGGCTCCGAGTCTTACAAACAACAAGACCAGAATCAAGAGGAAAAACCAAATTACTCATGCCAATAGGGGGAAGAAAGGGCTCCCATGCCCTGATCAAAAAAGACACTTGATCAATTACCCAGAACTTGTCTCGAGAAGGGGAACATAAATGTAAATATCCTTTCTCAAAATCAATTGAACATGGAGGATAAGGCACCACATAATTCACCTGTGGTGGAGAAGAGTCTACTTGAACACTAGGAACACACAAAGGGGAGACTTGAGCTAAAATAATACTAGGATGGTTATTATTATATGAAACTTGATGAATAGTGACAATGATTCCTTTGTGAGAGAAAGGCATCACACGAAAGAACATAGAAATCGCAACATTCATCACATACACATAATCACGCCCAAGAAACAAATTAATTTCTAAAGGGCCTGACACCACTAATAGATCGAATAAGACAACATTCCCACCTAATGTGATAAGAAACTAAGGAAGAATCCCCAGACATTCTCTAGGTATTTTGTTGAAAGCCAACAACTCATTGGTAGCTGACACAATCTTGGGAAAACCCAAATATTTCCAATCCAAGTATAATAAAATAATTTCAGAGGATCCTTCATCTACAATACTCCAGTGAATTCCTAATTTATTAAGTCCAACCATTATCTAGAAGGGTGCAAAAGAGGGAAGGTGAGGCTCTACAAGATCATTCCAATAAAAGGAAACCATCCTACAACTTGGAGGGAGCATACTCGAAGAGAGTGGAATTCCCCTTTGTTCAGAAGGTATTGAACTAGAAATGCTAAGGACATGGTTAAAAGACACATTTCTCCTTGAAAGAGGAGTGGGATCATCCGAAGATTGCATCAATGAGATCACTTCCTTAGAATTGTCACTCTCCAAGAGAAGAGTGGGATCGACTGAAGATTTCATGGACATGACCACTTTCTCAATTATTATTTGAATAGGATGTGAAATAGCATGGTTAAGAGATGCATCACCCCCCAAAACAAGAGTGGTGTTGGCCGAAGGTTGCATCAACATGACCGCTTCATCAATCAAAGATTGAATAGATTGTTGGAAAACCAAAGAATACTCAGAACTAGAAGGACCTTCATACAAGGACCACACTTCTCATACCAAGAAAATAGAAAGGCATTAATGAGTAAGGTAATATCCTTTGCAAATTTTATAAGGGAACTTGGGCTTACACCCTATATGTATAGGATTCTCAACCGTATTAATTCCCCCAACATGAATTGCAGTGGCGGGTGGGCTTCCCCCAACATGACTTGTAGAGGTTGGTTGCATGTCTCCAACATGACTAGAAGAGGTTGGTGACAAGAATCCAACATGACTTGTAGATGTCAGTGACTCTATTCCAGTATGACTAGTAGTTCCTGGACTTTTACTCCCAACATGACTCATAGAGGTTGGTTGAATGCCCCCATCATAACTAGGAGGATGGTGACAAGACTCCAACATGACTCTCAAAGGTTGTTGACCTATCTCTAACATGACTCAAAGAGGTTAGTAGTTGATCTCCAACATGACTTGCATAGGTTGGTAATGTTTGTCAAGTATGACTAGCAGTGACTAGACTCATGCCCCCAACATGACTTGCAGTGATTGGTTGCTTGTCTTCAATATGACTCACAAAGGTTGTTGATGAATATCCAACATGACTAACAAAGGTTTGTTTTTCACTTCCATCATGACTAACATAGGATGGTTGCTGAAATCTAGTATGACTTGCAGGGACTAGCCTCTTGCCCCCAACATGACTTTCATAGGTTGGGTGTTGGTCTTCAACATGAATTGGAGAGGCTGATGAACTATCTCCAACATGACTCGTACAGGTTGGTGAAAATAATCCAACATGAATCATAGAGGTTGGTGATTTGTTGCTTCCAATATGACACACAGTGACTAGACTTGTGCTTCCAACATGACTAGAAGACATTGGTCTCTTTCCACTAGAATGAATTGCAAAGGCTAGCAACATGTCTCCAACATGACTAGTATAGGTTGGTGACTTCTTCCTACTCTTCCTCTTTCTATTCCTTTTATACTTCTAGTTACTAGTAGCACGAATTTCACCAGAAGAGGGAGAAAAAGAAGGAGCAAACTTGGTGGATGCAGATGGTGAAGGATAAAAATCCATACGATGCCCCTGACATAAGGTTCTTATATGGGATGCATCAAGAGAATTTGGGACCTTCGAATTGGTCCACAACCAAACTGGTAGTCCTATATTCAACGCAGGAATGTTCAAAGTGGCCATCAAGGGAGAACCAATGTTTCCAAAGGAACAAAAAGTAAAAAAATCCCCTTGGGAAGGGGTCCCTTGGTTGGTATCCTTAAGAACTTTTTCCATGTCATTCTTATGCATAGGTTTGTCCCTTGCGGGATCATTCATGTCCAGAAAAGTCTCACACGTTGACTCTAGTGAACCAGTGTTATGAAAATCCACACGTTCCAAGAGGCAACTCCACATGTTTAAGAGAAAGACTAGAGGTCCTTCCCAACCAACAAAGAAGTTGGTTAACCATGTTGAATCAATGATCCAAAAGCATTGATACTGACAAAACCTCAAGCCAACTATACAAAGAAAAACTCCACTAAAAATCCCTAAGAGAAACATCTCAAGAAAACAACATTTCCAAATCTTCAGCCCAGGTGGATAAGGGTCTGAGTCCAAACCAATGAAAAAGTGGAAAGGGACCTTCCAGATGAAGGCACAGGTTGACTTAGTCCCATGAACCAACGAATGAAGGAGTGAGAAGAATTTATCCTGACCTGCACTGAATATTGTTATTCTATGCAATCACCCATGCTTCGTGGGGCACCCTCTAGCAGTATTGAAAAGTGTCATATGAAATCTTCGTCAGGTACCATGACAAGCCACCAAAATCACCTCTAAGATCCATAGGAAAAGCCACTAAGGTCACCAGCTCGCAAACAACATTTGTGGCGTATAGTCGATAGTCAATATCAAACATATGGGAAGGGTAGCTAAGCCTAAAGCTTCGAAAACACTACCTCTCATGGAGGTAAAGGAACTAGTGAAAGCCCCAATATATTATCTCTCAACTACACTTAGTCAAGATTCGGAGGGACAATATCCTCAGCTCTCCTTCACGCGAACTCATTTTTAGCTCACGCATTAGAGGAGACTCCTGGATATACTTATACAAAAATTGTATTTGAGACTCTCCCTAGCTCAGAATCCTATTTTTGTTCAATGGAATTGGAGATTTATCTCTCCAATCCTAATCCATGTCCCTAACCATAAACTTGTTTCTGAACCCTAGAAACAAAGTCTAGTACATTTTAAGTTTAACATTCATTTTACCGGTTGTTTTTACTCAAAGGGTATGGAGGTGAAAATGATTTTGTTTAAGACTCTTACAAAAATGAAACTTATAAGAACACTGGAAAAAGAGACTTTACATTCTTCAAATGAAAAAGAGTTTCAAAAAGAAAATGCATGAACAATCCCTCAAACTTTAAAATGCAATTTTTTTCTTTTCTAATGAAAAATGTAATTTTTTTCTTTTGAAATGATTTCTAGATGAGAATAAAATAGAAACCTATGCTAATATATTTTTCTTTTTCAAATAATAATACAAAACAATGCAAAGAAAGAAAGAGACCTAACTAGTAGAAAAACTAGGTTTTTTTTTTAATTTCTTTCTATCAAAGAAAAACTAACAAAAGATGCTAAAAGAAACTATAGAATACAAGATTCGTTAGTTTCCAAAATGAAAATAATTTCACTTTAAAATCCAAGATAAAACTGATCCAACAACACTGGGAAACCATGAGAAAGATATTTTTTGTGACCTAGAAGTTTTCAAATACTTAACACGATGATATAAATAAATCACAAACTTAGGAAGCCAAGGATGGTTTGGAGAATCCCGTAAATCTCACAGAGATTGAAGAAATAAAATATTTTTCAAAAATTGCACATAGATCTGTGATAGTGTGAACCGAGACTCAGGGATGCCCGTAGGTCATACAAAGTTAAAGCATGGATATCCGTGACTGATATAAGAGAAGAGTGTGGATAAATCTATAAATTGGAAAAATACAAAGGAATTGCAATAGGGACACTCCTACAAACTTATGGAAATGTTTACAAATAAAAAAAGATTTGCAAAAAGGATTGGAAAACATGAAAAATCATAGAAATAAAATAGGACATGCAGGATACCCTATAACTAACCCAAACTAGGAGAGTCCCTAGTATGGTCGATAGTTCTGGTTAAGGGATTTTTCCCTCATGACCTTGGGTCAAGTCACAATAGAGAAAGACTGAATTAAGAAGACTGAAATCTACCCTCACAAGCAAGCATGCAAATAATAAATAACCACTTTTTACTAGGAGAAAGAAGGGAAGGAAAAAGGAGAAGACTCGCACCTTAAACCCTTCATTTTATGTCGATCCCCACTCCTACTTCTTGAAGCGCTCTTGGTCTCTGTTGGAACTAGATTGCAATAGGAAACCAAGATAATGCTACAACAAAGTAGTTATAGGTTCAAGTAGCATATATCATATGTATAAATCAAAAAATATGTGAACAACGATGACATATAACATTGAAATGAACAAAATATAGGAAGGAAAGATATCTCTTCTATATTTAACAATATCTGAAAGTTGGTTACAACTTGGCTAAACTTCTGGCACTAATTCAGAGCCAACTACCCAGGTTCCTCCACAAGTCCTTCAAGGATCAACTCAGTAATGAGACTCTTCCTAAAATAAACCAATAAGGATAGAAACACACTTTATGTCTATATAGGAGAGGAAGAAACAATGGATAAGGAGTTTCTAGGTCAAGGGATATTACTGAGAGAATGAAGGGATTAGGGAAGCTTGTTAAATCTCAACAACATAACCTTGCACCGTCAGAATTATCCCCATATTTTCCCTTTATACCATCCCAAAGAGGTTGGGGAGGTAGAATTCTATTTAGTCCCAGCTTAGGAACATTCGGAAATGAGCCCAACCAAAAACCCACTTGAAATTGTGGAAATATTTTATTTTTCATATTTTTTTAGGGAATCCATGGGTTGTACACTAGAAAGTTGTTGATGCCAGCGTGTTGCATAAAGGAAACTCACAGATATATGAAAAAGACAAGTTTTTAAAGTAATTCTAATGAGGAAAGTTTGGGAATTTTCTTAGAAAGATAGGGAAAAGGGTAAGGCCATGCCACAAATGCATAGGTGTGGAAATTTGTGCTATAACACGTGTGCAGAAGGAGGAAGCTAGTTAGAAGTAGTTAGACCATTTCATCCATTTTGTAACAGGATGAAACCTAATATCTATGTATAAATATGTATGGGTTTTGGGTAGAAGGTAGTTATTGTTAGCAATAAAAGCATGTAAAGATAGAAGCATAGTAGCTAGTGGTTGAGTTGTTGAGAAGTTGGCAGTAGTGAAGAGATTGAAAAAAGTGTGCATTGTATGTGTGAAAGGCTAGGGAATTGTGGGTAGAATTGATGTATCTTATATGAGCATAGTGTGCACCTGTTATAAGGAATGGATATACATGAATACTATAAGAAGCCAATCATTGTGGGCATATCCTAGTTTGGGGTGAACCATGTTAAATCTATGTGTCATGATGTGTGATGTTATGATGTGTTGGTTTATTATATTTTTTGCACACATGTAATAGATGCGTAATGGTTAATATGAATATGTATCTAATGGTTCTGCACAGATGTTGAATGGTTATGTAATATAATCTGTCATATGCTATTATGATGTTATGATTTCGTGCACATGGTATATTGCATGTTGAATGAATGTTAAGTAAGAATGAATGTTAGAGCAGTCTCCATTCCCTTCATGACTGCAGAAGCCTAGTTCCTGCAGTCCCTATAGGTACCTCAATTCAAAATTCATATTGTTGCGGTTGATGTCGAAAGGGCCAGTATCTTTAGCATTTTATTGGTGATTCAATGTTGAATCTTGGTTCTTCCCATTGCATGCCAACAAATGGTTTTGTTGTTGGGACCAGGATCTATGAATTGGAGGGATGTGGAGGCCTACTAAGGAGAACATTGGAAAATGGTTGGAAGAAAAGGAGATCGTTTTTTATTTATATAAGAATAAGAATCCATGGATTAGTGCAAATAAATGGCTACAAAGGTATGTGTTTATAGATTTGCATGGGATTTTCTTTGTTGACGTTTCAAATATTTTAGCAAAGTAGCTCCAGAGATTAATTGAATAGATTGGAAGATTTTGTACTACTATTCCAAGAAATTAGACTCATGATTTAATTAGTAAAGTCAAGTCTATAACTAATATGGTATCATGCGTAATACATTACTAGCTAAAAAGTATGTTGGGAGGTCAAATTATTGAATTTTCCATAGATTGTACTTATTCGTATAGCGTTACTGAAAGGGAATTCTTTAAGGGACCATGCAAAAGATACCTAAATTCAATATCTAACTGGATTAAGATGTTTTTGTGCAACAAGGGAGTTATGAAAATGGAATATGATAACTAAGCATCTTTGTGCACATAGGGGGACTAGGGGATGACCATGGGATGGGTTGAGCATAAAGAGGGATGAAGATAAGGAATGGAGAACATATGGGATGAGGATTCTGAGAGAATAAGAGAACGTGATGAATGAAGAGATTTGGGTATTGCACAATGTTAAGAGATTTGGACAAAATAAGAAGACGATTATGGCTGAAAGAGATGGGAAACATAGTGAGAATGGGGAAAGAGACATTAGTGTAGTACTCCAGATCGAAGGGAGTCTATGCAAAGAAGAAAATATATGTAAGATCAATCTAGTAGAAGAATATCCCACTCATATCAGACTTTTCATCAAAACCATGACCCCATGTGCATCGCCAAGAACTGAGGTAAGATCCAAAGCTTTGAAAATTATAGTTAGTGAAAGAAGTAAAGATAGTAGAAAAAGTAGTTAGAGTAGTGGAAGTAGTATGCTGAGTCAGAATTAGTTAGTGTTATCAAGAAAGAATACCACAAAGAACATGATGGTAGGGGTATATCTTACTTTAAGGATGTCTAGCTTCCATGGACAGAGGATATAGAATAACATTTCTTCATTTGTGAGACCATATGGATTGTGAAGAATGTCCAAGATGATGATGCAAATATTGCACAGTTGGAAATGACATTCAGAGATCGTGCACTATTATGGTACATGATATATCATACTATGAAACCTATGGTACATACTAGAACATTGGTAGAGGTAAGACAACCTCTATTGAAAGAATTTCAAAAGTATGAATTTGAGTCACAGTGCATTATAGAGTTGAAGGAGATCAAACAGATAGTGAATTAATCA
>JZKD02S1961150.1:0-11536 GCA_000966675.3 Picea glauca
ACTAGTATTTTACAAAGGAAAAGTAATTTTACTATAAAGTTGCACTAGATATTACCTTATACAATCAAATCTTTTTACTTTGTATTTAGCCACAACATATTGAGTAGGTTAGTTTTAATATCAATAAGAATACAATAAAATCTTTTTATTTTGTATTTAGCCACAACATATTTAGTAGAGTTTAAACTTTATGTATATGTTGGTGCAAAGTTGTCATACCAAGGTCCTCTGCAGGTTACCAACAAAAGGGTACCGATGTAGTCTAGTGCGTTGGCATTTTCATCTTTCTGGAAGGAAAGAAGTCTCACTCGAAGCGCAATCGAGACAAAAGAGCTAAGGGAAGGGTAAGAAGAATTGTATACCGATCTATAATCCATCTATATTGTTACCATTCTGGCACAATATAGATACTCAGTTCATATCCTTAGCACATCATACACTAATACAGAAGAACAGAACTATACAAAACATTAAGAAGGGATAAAGACATGTAATTCATAACAAATAGCGCATAATGACATTTCATAGATACAGAAAGTAAGATGAACCAGAAACATTTTCTATTATTGGCTTCAGACTGTGTTATGTTCCAATGTCTTTCTGTTGTGCGTTTCCTTTTTCGTCCTTGTTTACTTGGTTGGTTGTCTCTTTGATGAGTTGTACAACCTATTTTATCAAAACAAAGGGCCAAACAGGGCCCGACCATAGTCCTTGACTCGCCCCGAGTCAAGTCTTTGGTTCTTTTGTGTTCTTTGATTCAGCATGTTGTCCTTCGGGGATTTTACTTTCTTCCACCTTGTCTCCTTCAAACAAAGGGACCAACTATGGCACTAGCTCAAGCGCTTTTTCTTTGACCTCCTGGAACTGTTCAAGTTTATCTTGCCATTTTCTAGCAAGCAATGAAGCTTCTGCAACAAATTATTGTGTTGTGTTGAGGTTGAATTCCTTTGGCTTGGATGCAATGAGAGGATTCCATTCAACATATGCTAATGTCTCAACCTGATGAATATGCAAGTTTGTAGTTTGAACTTTGAGTTTGTTCTTTGCTACTATTTGAGCTTCAAACATAGCGTTCAGAGATTTTTCCGCTTGCTGCATTTCATCAAATTTTGCTTGTTGCTCCAAAGGATCGTGTGTTTTAGTTGTTTCTTTGTTGAGTGTGTGGATTCTGGTGCAAAATTATTTCGGTGCCTGGTTGCGACGGGTTATAAAACCCATCCACTCACTGACTTCCTTGAACATGGTGGCACATTCGACAGTCTTTTTGTGCAACAAGGCTCTAGGATCCTTTCCTTCCAAGACAACTCTTTCTAGTTTTTGTTGAAGTTCTTTGGGTTGTGCATCGGCCTTCAACTTCAGTCCCTCCAACTATTTATGAACGTCCTCTACTTGATTTTTTAGTACCTCCCATGCTTTCTTAACCAATCTGAGTTGTTCCTCTGGTTCTACGGTGGCAATGTATTCTGGCATCTGAGGGGTTGCTTTTCTGAAAGTTGGCTAGATCTCTGTGAGCTTTCCCTTTATTTTCTCCACTTTCTCTTATGCCTGGATTTTCAAGTATTCTTCATGCGTTCTTTTGATCTGTTCCAACATTCATTCCTGTCTCCAATACTCAGCTTGTGTTTCATCTTGTTGAACCCACTGCTCTAGGTGATCGATTGAGGCTCTGATCAACTCGACCAGTTTTGTTGTTAGCAACTGAGCGAGCTCTCAAGATGTAACTGTGGCCTCTAGCGAGAGTCTGATCTGGAGAGGAATCCCACTAGCCATGGATTGCTCAAATGGTGTCTCAACCTCCTCTTCTCCCTAGAGTGATCCTCGCAGTTGTTGGGCTAATTTTGTCTTCAAGGCTAGCGGAAGCAAAGGGATAACTTCCACATGCGCTAGGTAGAGTTGTAACAGCTCTGAACATTGTTGTGGATATTGCAAGACGGGTTTTGGATGTTCTTTTAGTAAGCCTATGTTTTTTCCTAACTAAGTCTCCTATGGTGCTTGAGACTCTTCCTCATTTTGCGTCGTGAGTTGCATTATGGGTGGAACTTCAAGGGTTCCACTCTGATCCTTCAGGATTTCTGTGTTGCTCTCTATCCTCAGAGACTGTATATCTGGGAGGGGGACATGTGGGAGTTGTGTAAGTACTGGTACTGTGGATGGTTGGCTCTCTTGAAAGGGGATTGTTTCTGGAATATCAAGTTGCATAGGTTCTGGGGAATTGGACGATAGTGGGACTATTGTATCTATAATTGGTGACGATGGTTGTTGCTTAGTGACTATGGTGGAAGGTATATTGGTGGGTTAGACTCAGGGTCATTGATGATATGGATAATATTTTGAGTTTCTCGAATGATTGCTTGGGTGCAAGGAAGCTCAATAGATATAGGTTGGGGGTTGATGATTTTAGTTGGGTTGACTGCTGGGGACACACCAATTTTGGGCTTCTTAACCGAAACCTCTTGTATAAATGTGACAGATAAAATTTCATTAATGGTTTTACATGAGAAGATGGCCTCGTTCGGAATCTTGGGACATCCTGGCAAAGGCCTTGTTGTCCTCTGCCACTGGTGTTCTTCCTCCTCCTCTGATTCTAAGTCCATTGGGGACTTCAGGGGTTGTTCTACCTTTCAAGAGCTCGATCATGTTTCTTCTGTTGGATTCTTCTTCTTTAACAATTCTGGTGGAAATGAATAGTGGACACTCGACTTGTGTAGGGTGTGTTTAACTCCTGGCCAGGAAAGGATTTCCTTGTCCAGTATCTCCTCATCTAAATAGAATGGTAGTGGCCTTGTATGAAAGTATAAAGGCTTTGCATGCCTTGTCCAGACGAATGTATAATGGAAATTCAGAGAAAATGAGATGTTCCTCGCATGCAAATTTAGAATCTCATGTGGTATACGCATACTTTGGGTGGCGTCAATCAATTGATTGTACCACTTTAGGAACGTAACGTTGTTGAACTCCATGTTTTCTAAGTCTTCCCTTGCATGCCAAGGCTCAAAAGTTTTGGTGAGGAGACCTTTTTCAGCAGGTGCTAATTGTCTTCCCATGGGTGGCCTCCACTTCAGCATTGCAAAATCCAAAAGCGCATATCTGTATGCAAAGGTGCCTCCCTTCTCTTGAACTTCCTCGCAAGCAACTATGAGTTCTTCTAATAAGTAACTACACCAATTAAACACTGCACCATTTACGCAAAAGTCAGCCACTAACAGGGCATCCAGTGTACATTCACCCTTATATTAAGAGCACATGACCTTGTTAGTGATCACATAGCATGTCATTCTGATCATCTCAAGGAGGATTGGTTCGAGTTTTGTTGTGTGACCTCCCCTCTGTGTATGGAAGCGCTCATACAGGCTAATCTCACCCTTCCGCTTTCCATGCTTTCTTGGTCCTTGAAATCCTTTGGAGACATATTCTTCCTCCAAAGATAGTCTTGTCAGTTGATGAATATCTTCAACATGAATGGGATATCGTATGTCAAGCCATAAACTATGATCATGCACCCTATTGATCAGTAAATTAGTCCATCGCGCAACTTCGTTAATGGTTTTGAACACTGGGAGTTCCTAGAGGTTCATAATTGTCGAGTGGAACAAATTCAGAAACTCAACCTTCGGGAGGAACTGCACCTCCCCAGTCAACTAAGATTCCATCTCACAGAACACGTCGATGTTCATTTGGGGGAACAACGTCGTGTCTGTGAGATCCCAAGTTGAGGATTTTTGTCTTCTCTGATTTTCCTTTGACATCACCTAGGACCTCAATCCTGGGATCATAGGGCTCATTTAGAACAACTTCCTTCGATACGGAACCTTGTCCTCCCGATAATCTAACCATTTTCTCTCTGGAGTGCTAGTAGCGACGTTGGCTCAAGAATTGGGTGGTGACCGACTTCGCAGAATGCACTAGGATGCAGAGACTCAACAAAAGAAGACAAGCAGGTGAATAGAATGGCGTTCTGAACAATATTACTAAGTATTATAGCTAAGGTAACGAGATATACTATTAACAGATCATCAATGAATGAGTAATTAAGCCAACAGCACAATCTATGGCGCATATGTGCGACGGGAATAGTAACGGGGTAAACTCTTCGAGCAGGATTATGACTTTAATGGGTCTCTTACTCAACACGTGGTTGGTGTGAGGGTTTTACTTTTTTAACGGTTGAGAATAATGGAAAGATTATAGACAGGGTTTACATGGACAAGAACTTTTAATACCTGATGGGACATGTTGGGAGTTCTCGACAAATACCCTAAAAGCTACAACTAGAAATGACATCACCAGGACTTGGCCATTAATAAAGTTCAGATTCGATTCTCCCCCGACCACAAAGGTTTTATGGCGGTTGTACTTGTATGGCTAAGTAGATTGAATATGTGTCATATAACATGTTTATGCATGGTTATGTTACAAAAAACACCTAACAATGAAAATGAAACGGATATGTCGTGGCGCTCCTAAGCACACTCCGACATTATTAAAAAAACAAAATTCAACATTGCTATAAAGTTCAATAGAAAATCAAAGTCTTCCTATTGTACATGCTCCCTTGGATTGGAGAAACCATGGTTCATGTTAATTTTTTGTAACGTAAGGTTTCAGGTGTGCGCCACTCACCCACCCTGGTCGAAGGACACCATCTAGTTGCACTAGATTGACCACACCAGACTGTCTGATCTCAGCCACTAGGAATGGCCCTAACCAATGCATGGGAAGCTTGCCTGGATGTTTCTGATAGTAATTTTCATAGAGGATTACCTTATCGCCTTTCACAAACCTCTTAGTCTTAATGTGTCGATCGTTCCAAGCCGTATGCCTAGATTTCTCCATTGACTGATGAAAATCAGTGAGGAACCTTGCTTCTTCCAGTTCCTGCAGGTCTGTAATCCTTTGCGCAACATATTTATCATCCATCATGCGTGTATCCTGAGCTATATAGATATTTGGGGTAATAAAATCTACAGGTACCACATCTTCCTTCCCGTAAACCAACTAAAACGAGGTGCACTTGTGCAACTTCCTTATGGTAGTCCTATAAGCCCATAAAATTTCTAGAAATCTGTGATCTCGGTCTTCCCTGTTTGCGCAACACCCCTTCACCAGCCCTCTCTCCAAAATATTTTTGAATGCCTCTACTATGCCATTATCTTGTGGATGATAAGGATTGATTTTATGGTGCTGAAGCAGAAATTGTGTCGTGATTGTTGTGATTGTGATGCTAATGAAGTGGCTCCTTTGATCACTTGTCAGGCTCCTAGGACATCCAAACTGAGCAATAATATTTTCAATTATAAATCTAGTCGTTGTATATGTTGAACAATCCTAGACTTATTTTTCTTCAGCCCACTGTGTAAGATAGTCTGTTGCGGTAATGATATATCTAGCCTTTGAATGTCTTGTGGGCGGGTTAATTGGTCCAATAAAATCAACAACCCACTTCTCAAAGTCTTGCAATTCCCTAACCGGATGAAGAGGTAATTCATATTTGCATGATGGCTTCCCTACTCGTTGAAAAACATCACAAGACCTAGCATATATTTTAGCATCTTTGAATAATGTGGCCCACCATAATCTGGCTTGGAGAACCTTTTGTGTTGTATCTTTCCCTCCAATGTGCCCTCTCGCAAATCCATTGTGGAATTCCCATAGGATATCTTATCTTTCATGGTTTAGGACACATCGTCTGAGAATGATATCCAGTCCCATCTTATAGAGTTGTCCTGCAATAAGTTAGTAATCAGTTGTGTGGACTACCAGGTGCCTCTTTTGGGTTGCAGAATAATTCCCTAGGAAAGTACATTTATTAAGGAAAGCAACAATCTCTTCGAGGTATTCTGGAATGGCTTCAATCTAGAATAGGTATGCATTGGGGATATGGTCATCCACTGCTCCTCCACTTTCCCCTTATTCTAGTATTGACAGGTGATCTATTCCTATGTTACATCTTCGAGGTTTTATAATTACCTCAAAGGAAAACTCTTGAAAGAGTAAGAGCCACATAAAAATCCTTCCCTCAAGAACATGCTTATTTACACGGTATTTCAACACAGAATGGTTAGTGAAAAAATTAAAATGAGAACCTAGTAAATAATGTCGAAATTTTCATAACGCATAAATCATAGCCAAACTTTCCCTTTCGGTTTTTGTGTGGTTGCGTTCAGCTTGAGACAATTTTTTGTTGCTAAAGTATATAGGGTGATCAATATTCCCTTCCCTTACGTGTGCTAAGATGGCTCCTAGCGTGACACCCGATACATCCACGTGTACATGGAATTCAATTTCCAAATTGGGGTATATAAGGATTGGTGTAGTACTGAGCTTTTCCTTGAGTGTATCAAACACCTTGTCACACTTAGCCATCTACCGAAGTTCTTCTGACTTTTTCAGTAATTTCTCCAATGGTGTTGTAATACTGGCATATCTTATGATTAACCTACAGTAGTATCATGTATTCCCAAGCGTCATGCACAACTGTTTCGCACTTGTAGGTGGCGGCATGTTCAAGACAAACACAATTTTAGCTGGGTCTACCAGGACTCCTTCTTGGCAAACAATGTGGCCTAGCATATTTTTGTGAGGTACGCAAAAAGTACACTTCCTTAGGTTTAGAGATATCTGCAACTCTCGAAATCTATCAAACATCAACAGGAGTAGCCCTACGTGCTATATTAGCAAACTATGTATCGTCTAATCATCCATGTAGACTTCTAAGAACCTGTGTATGAAATCAAGAAATGTTACAATAACAATTCTAGAGAAGATTGCAAGGGAATTCTTTAGGCCAAAAGGCATTACATTATATGCGAATGGCCCCCACTCAGTTATAAAAGTGGTCTTCTTCTTGTCATCCTCTAAAATTTTTACCTCATGATACCTCGAGAATCCATCTATAAATGAATATGATTCTTTCCCCGCAACTTGATCTAATACCTCATCACTTAACAGTGTCAGAAATGGATCATGTACACATGTGGAATTCAAACTCCTATAGTCAACACAGACCAGAATTTCCCCGGTACCCTTTTTGCTCTGTATGACTATGGGGCTAACCCATTATGCTTCTTCAACCGAAAATATTAGTATTGTCGTAAGCATTTTGTCTATTTCTCTTTTGACCTTTTCTTCCACCTTGGTATTGAGATGATACGGTCTGTGCTTCATGGGTTTCGAGATAGGTTTTATCTCGATCTTCATCTCTCCCATGGTTCCTTTTATGCCTTTCATTTCTGAATTTTTTTGGGGGAATAGGTCTTTGTATTCTTGCAATAGACTCTAGATTCCATTCATGGTCTTCTCATCCCAGTAATCCCCTATAGAAGTTATTTTGTGATTCTCTTTACTCCCTATGTTTATTTTCCGCAACTTTAGAGGATGGGTATAGGTGTTACTTGTATGGCTAGGTGTAGTATCCTGGATTTCCCTAGCTCACACAGTTTCTTTAATATTGAGGTTCCTAAGTTCTTCTACTTCATTTGGTTCTTCCAGGTCCTTATCAATTTTACAGCAAGAAACTGGTGTTCTGACAGGGTTGTGGTCTCGATTGGACTGAAGCAAATGGGCATGATCAAAACATACCACTGGGCTTGATCTGGATTCATAATCATCAGTAAATAGCATCTTTCAAATTCTTTGAAGGACTAGGTGGAGCTCCAGAGTCTTACTAATAAAAGAAAAATATCTGCAAAATTGGTCTTCTAGTGTCTGCCACTAGTTCGTTTGTCTCCTAGTTTCTTCATGGATGTATTAGGTTTTTGGAATTGCACCGAATGAGTGGAAAAATAAGTGAAGTCGTACCTGAGATGGTACTTGCACAACTTTCCATTGCTTGATGCACTTCTCAACATGCATTTTGGGGTCAGACTGCCCATCGAACAATTTCTCTTCACAAAAATCCATGTGTGTTTTTGTTGCCAGTTAATCGCTTATGAGAAATATGTATTGAATAAATCTCTTTGCATCCTCCCAATATAGAATTGAAGCTCTGTGAGTGGCTCACCACTTGGCTTAGGTATCCTTCAAAGCTATGTCTAGAACCGATATCCTTTTCTCTGGCTCAACTTTTCCTTCTATATCAATGAGAAGGATAATCAAATATGAAGTATCTTCGTATGTTGGGTGATCCCTCATCTCGGTTCCTATCCATCTTGTTTCCCTGATAGTTGCACAACGTATTGAAAATATTTCATATGAACCCTGCTGCCAACTATAAAAATCTAGTTATGTGTCCTCCTTTGTTGACTGTATACTCCTTCAACTTACATATCCATCTGCAGTGGGGTTGATGTAATATGGCCTCATCCATGTTGTTACGTTGTAAAATTGGTCGAGAAATTTTGATTCCATGTTATTATCCAATGTCTCAGTATATCTAGGTCCCATGTATGGATCTAAGGGATAGATTATTTTTACTCCATTTTCTTCAAACGTCATTGTTTCCCTGTGTAGGTCAATGATAGCATAATTTTCATAATCCCAATCAATTCCCAATAAGGAAGGGTAGGGGTCTTCATCTCCCATAATTTCAATGACTTCAAAATCAACTATCGTTTTAACTCCTGCAACATATAGTTTGACATCTTCCAGCCTTCCTACTGGAAAAATACAGTATTGATTTTCCATTCTCAGCTGGATAGGGGAATAAACTAACTGAGGTTTCCCTAGAGCCTCCCAAGTATTTTTGGGTAAGATGTTGACATCTGAACCCAAGTCTATCGTGACATCTCTAATTTCAAAGTCATCAAATTGGGCTTCCAACCTAAATTATTTTCCAGTTTGCACCTTCCTTCTTTGTATTCTCTATGTATTCTTCTCAGGGAGGTTGGTAGTTATCTTAGTTTCTAGGGATCCCTCATCCCCCAAGATTAGGTACAAGGTGTTCCACAACTTCTCGTAAAGGAGTTCATCTCCCAAGATCTCAAAGAATAATTGAAACCAGAGATTGATTATATTTTGGGACTGGTCTTAGGGTCTTCTCGAATTTATAGGGTTTTGGGTTGCGGGAGGTGAGGCAGGAGCTTGAGCGGTCTTAGGTTGTAGGGTGACATTAAGGGGGTTTTCTCTTAATTCTGGAGCAGATTCATCTTTAAATATTTCTACTTCATGTTTGAAAAATAGATTTTGTTTCAAAGGATCATACATGTCATCCTTGGGGGTTGTTTCTGGATCTTGGGCCGATTATCTACATCTACCGCATTTTTTTCTCCTCCTCGAGTTATGATGTCGAATTTAGGTAACCTTTCTTAAAATTCTCTCTTGATTTTCAAGCCTATGAAGTTAAATCCTTGATCCAAAAAGGATCTTGAGAAGGCTAAGAACAACTTAGAACTCGTAGAGGCAACTCATGACGCTCAGAATTGTTTCAGCAGATAGAGAAAGCGCAAAAATTCAAAGTTCTCAAAACTCAATGAAAATGACATGAACGTGAAGAGCGCGTCATAATATTTCTAACAGTGCAAATGGCTCATCAAACGGAGTTACGGATTGAAAGATACTCGCGGTCAAAGTTTGGTCAACCTATCCCAGTCTGCAAGGGATGGGTCAGCATCCGGACTGTTGACGTCAACATCCATACAAAACACGTGGAAGGAGGAAAAATGTGACATGTGTCATGTTGATGTCAACATTTTGTCATCATGGTGACGTGGAAACACCAGAGGTTGCCCCGTGTCACCCATTTTTCGCGTTTTTGGGTTGATCCATGGACCAATCGGATCATACCACGTGGCAGTCCATACACTAACGTGGCACAATGATGTGGCATGATGACTTGGTAGAGGATGATGTTGTCCAATGAGAGACCGCTATGTGTCCCAATCAAAGGTTTCCACGTGGCAAGAGGGAAATGCTCAATGACAGTCTATGAGCGAAATTTGAAAAAAAATAGTTTGGTGGGTCTGCCAAATCTGGCGGACCACGCCAAACTTAGCCACAGTTAATCATTGGGATATGGATATAGCGCCACCACTAAACTAGCAAAACAAACATTGTTATATATATATATATATATATTACAACAACATAAAACCCAAAAGGGGGAGGCCCGCGGGTTTGACCCCGAGACCTCCTCCACCGTATACACCTTAACAAATCTGCCCAAACCAATAGGCCATGGGCCTAACGTTGTAACCATCACCATAAAAAATATTTAAAAGGTGAATTCTCCCAGCCATCGGGGGGAGGCGCGCGTACAGTAGGACCACTTGGGCACGGAAAACGATGTAGTCCAGTCATTAATGCAGGTTGCAGAGAGGGCTCGGAAACCAATAAGATTTTCTTCTTGGGCCTGGGAGTGCCAGAGTCAGATCGAGGCATGGAGACATTCATTTTTGGGTAATTCGACGCCACGAATTCAGTGGTGTTGTTTTTTTTCTGATCTGATCATTATTTATGCAGCTTGATTTCAGAATGAGGTATACTTTTGTATCTTTCCAAATTATTTTTTTGAGTTAATGAAAGAGCCTACCCATTTGAGAGCAGACATATTCCACCAGGGAAGAACTCTGTTGTAGAGACCCAGCTTAATTAAATACAAAATTTTAATTCAATTAACATATAATTGCCTTCTCATACGCAAGCAAATTATTCATTCACATCATAAGCATAAATATTCTGCATAATTTAAAATCTATCTACATCATGGAAATAACTCAACAATTCACAATAAAATACCTGCTTCTTATGCTAATTCCCGTCGTTATGGTTGTCCCTTCCCTGTTGCCTTGCTATTGTCTTTCCTAGCCTGATGCACTGACCAACACTGCCCAAACCGACTATCCTCCCAGCCAGCTAGGAGCATCCTGTCCGGCTCCCTAGCTCCACGAAACTGAAAGGAATCCTGGCCCCCGTGCCCAAAACCCCTAGCAACCCGGTGCCCCCTGCAATGATACTCACAGTCTGTAGAACTCTCCCAGAGAACCAGAAAAACCTAGCCAAGAAACCAGTGCTCTCGTCCCCCTCCAAAATGCTTCCTCCCAAAAATCAAAAATCCTCCTCCCAAAGAATTCCTTCCATCATAAGGCTCACCCCATCATATTCCCCTTTCACCGACTCTTCCTTTCATTAATTTCCTTATCCATTTATTTATTATCTTATCCCCTTGTATTTATTATCTTATCTTATCTTATCCTTACATTTAATGTCCTATTCCCTCCCGTATACGCAAGTCTTAATAAATTAAATTATTGACCCCATTAATTCTTTACTCACATAATTAAAGAGTCGATTAATAATTAATTAATCATTGAAAGTTATGAACAAATAATTAGTGATAATTAATTAGTTAATATTATATAAGAAATAATTATCGTTTATCTAATATCTTAGGACAATCAGATTATCAATTAATTATAATTAATAATCCTATACATTTATTTAAGCAGGGTCGTTACACACACCCACCCTTCAGGAAACTTCATCCCAAAGTTAAGGTATCTTATGGTACAAAGGAAAAGAAACATGGTTCACACATTCATAACAATTGACCAACACTATCAGTAAGTAAGTCAAGAAAACTCATACATACTAGTGTATATGT
>JZKD02S1961161.1:0-29329 GCA_000966675.3 Picea glauca
ATATATATATATATATATATTTTAAATAATATAAAATTAATTTAATAATAACACAATGCACATATTTATAATGATATATTTATATTTTGTTGATAATTATGATTTAGTTTTTATGACTATATGTCATTTTTCAATTCTATTACTTGTACTTCTATATAGTGATTTTAATTAGTTCTATTTAGTGTCTTTATTCTTTCAACATAAGAGTTTAAGTGGTGATTTTAAGCATTATTTATATTTAGTATCCTTGTGCCTTCTATGTCAAGATCAATCAGACGAATCCTAGACTTGAGCGTTGATTATGTGTCTTGGAAGTCCTAACCTTGCATGATAGGTTGGGTGGGTAGTTGTATTTCATTTTATGTGCAGTGACAGACTCCTTCATGCTTTAAGTGGTATCTAAATCTAGTTTGCACATGAATTGAGAGAAGCATAATGTGTTTATTGATATATGTTATTATCATGAATTTCACTGCAATTGACTGAAGTATATTAATGTCATGTTTCACTTATTCTAATGATGTCTTGTCATGTTCCTCATGTTCTGATGATTCTTATTAATGTTTAAAAATAAAAAATAAAAAATAAAATCAATTTGTTTCTCATGTATTTATATGAAGTAACAGAGGGGATGTTGCATATGGTATCAAAGCGGGTTCAACCCTGTGACATTGGACCATTACGCCATCCACTGTGTTAAATGAAATGAATGAATTAAATCGCTAATAAAAATATGAAATGCTCTTGCAGGTAATCATGGTTAAAGGGAGTAGGGAAAATAGATGGTGTGGTGTTGGAGGAAGAGGTGTGACAACTCCTATAGCATCCACACCCAAAATGTCTAACCCCCAAGAAAAGGGGAAGAATGTTGAGCAAGAGAAGATTGTTGTGGGAGATGTAGTAAGTATGATGAGATCCTTCTAGAGGATGTCAGAGGTGTTGATCAACCCCCTGGATAGAGATGAGGCCAGAGTGTCTGTACTCAATGAGGGTTCACAACGCACCCCAACTGGTAGTGGTAGATTACACTGAGAACTCGAGAAGGTGAAATTTTCTCGAGTTCTAGGGTGCCCTGGATTGCTTAGCCGCCAAGGCATGGTTGAATAACATTGTGATGTGCTTCACACTTCATGATTACACCTCCAACATGAAATTCTATATGGTGGTTTTTTAGTTGAAGGGGAGTGATCTTCTATGGTGGAAGACACTCCTACCTCAACTAAACATGGTCGTCAAACACGTGTCATGGGAACTATGCGAGGAACGGTTCCAAGAAATGTATTTGTATGAAGAATACATTGAGTGTCATCTTAATGAGTTCAACACCTTACAATAGGGCAGTCGTACGGTGCCAAAGTATGAGGCCAAATTCATGGAGCTACTTAGATATGCTCCACATCTGAACATAGAGAAGTTGAAGGTCAACAAATTCTTGTTTGGACTTAACTCCAACATTCATGCAAAGGTGAGGATATTAATGCCTCATACTTTGCATCATGTAGTTCATAAGGCCCTCATATATGAGGAAGAGCTGAACGGTGGGGGTCAGGGAATGACTCCCTCTAGAAAAACTGGACAAACATCATTAGAAGCACAACAACATCCGACACCACCTAGACATACTACAGGGCCTTTATTTATGCCTAAAGGACCTATGTTTATGACACCATAAAAACAGACTCCTCAGCAGAGGACTCCTTACAGAGGATCACAACAACAACAACGTCGACCACAACAACAGTTTAGGCCTGTTCAACAGAACAAATTAGGATCACAAGTTGTTAGACCAACAACTTCTACTTCGGAGACCAGGAGCACTAGACTGAAGACTGGATGTTGGACATGTGGTGAGACACATTACGAGTGAGACTGTATGATTGAGAAGGCCAGAGAAACTAGATCATCAGGACCCACTACAGTCAGAGATTTGGGAAACGCCCACATGATTCATGCAACAGTGAACAACCGTCAGGATGAGCATCAGTCCACTATGCTAGAGACATCAGGTATGATTGCACACCAAAAGTACAATGTATTGATAGATCCAGGTGCTACAGAGAGATTCATCCCTAGTGCAACACTAAGAGAATTAAGGTAAAGACAGTCGAGCATGATGAGTTCAAGTACCTATAAATGGCATTGGGTGCCAAACAAAAGGTTGGAGGAAAGGTTATGGGCTATAGCCTTAAAATGGGAGACTTTGTAACAAAGGTAGATATTTATGTCACGATACTAGGATCATATGACATAGTAATTGGTATGGATTGGTTGGAATCGCATGATGTGATACTTAACTGTAAGATGAAACAATTAAGTTTGACGAATTATTTCAGACAGAGTAGAGTGATTATAGGAAGAAACCAAGGAGTGTCCTAGTTGATATTCATTTCTTCTCTACAATTGCAGAAGAGTATGCACAAGGGATGAAAACTATATGAAATCTTAGCGTTGAATGAAAAGGGTGAGGCAAAAGCACTAGAAAACCTTCTTATAGTGAAAGATTTTGAAGACATTTTTCCAGAACAGTTACCTAGTTTACTACCCGAAAGAGAGTTGGAGTTTACAATAGACTTGAAACTGGGAACTAAACCTATTGCAAGAGCTCCTTACCAGATGTCAACACTTGAATTGCAAGAGTTGAAAATGCAATTGAAGGAATTGTTGGACTTGAGACTTATTTTTCCAAATGTGTCACCTTGGGGTGCACCGACTATTTTTGTAAGGAAGAAGGATGGATCGTGGAGACTTTGTATGGACTATCGTCAATTGAACAAAGTGACGATCAAGAACCAGTATCTGTTTCCAAGAATAGATGATTTGTTTAATCAGATTAAAGGGGCGATGATATTTTCAAAGATTGACTTGAGATTAGGATATCACCAATTGCATATTAAGCAAGAAGATATCCCTAAGAGCACTTTTAAGATGAGATTTGGACACGACGAGTTTACAGTTTTACCGTTTGGATTGAAAAATGCCCAAGGGTATTCATGAGTTTGATGAATGGGGTGTTCCATGAATACTTGGATAAGTTTGTTCAAGTTTTTATTTTTGACATACTAATTTATTCTTGGACGAAGGAAGAGCATGATGAACACTTGGGGTTGGTCCTGCAATTCCTAAGAGAAAACAAATTGTACGAGAAGATATCAAAATGCTCTCTTTACCGATCTAAGATTCACTACTTGGGACATATCATATCCGGCGAAGGTATCATTGTGGATCCAGTGAAGGTGGAGGATATTATGGAATGGACAACACATAAAAACATACATGAGGTACACAGTGTTATGGTTTTAGCAGGATATTATCGACGATTTGTCGAAGGATTTTTGAATATAGAAGAATCGATCACAAAATTGCAGAAGAAGAAATAGAAGTTCTTATGGACTGAGAAATGCATGGAATCCTTTCAAAGGCTCAAAGAGTTGCTGACGACAACACCGATACTAAAATTCCATGAAATGGACAAGGATTTATTGTTATGCACAAACGCATCCAAGGAAGGGTTAGGCGATGTTTTGATTCAAGACGGTCGAGTGATCGCTTACATTTCATGGAAATTGAGAAGGCATGAAGAGAACTACGCAACACATGACCTAGAGTTACTATCTATTGTTTGCGCCTTGAGAATGTCGAGACATTTTTTATCGGACGAAAATTCGAATTAAAGACAGATCATTGTGGATTGCAGAATATTTTTACACAAAGTGACCTGAACGTGCGACAAAGGCGTTGGTCATAATTGCTTAGCGAATGCGGATTTGAAATTTCTTACATTAAAGGAACTATGAATCGAGTGGTAGATGCGCTGAGTAGGAGGCCACACATATTTTCAGTGTTACTACTTAATACAAATCTTCAAGAAAATATTCTAACTCTACAAATCGATGATGACTGGTATAAGGAAGTTAAGAAAAATATTGGACAAGATACCATGGTGGTACCAATGTATGAAGGTTATTCACTAGACAATGATGGATTATTGAAATTTAACAAAAGAATTTGCATTCCTCCTAATGAAGAACTAATAATTTTGATCTTAAGTGAAGTGAATCGAGCAATATACATGGCTCATCCGAGAGTCACGAATATGAAGGCAGATCTTAAGCCTTTTTTCTTTTGGAAGGGAATGAAGGCAGACATAGTTAGTTACGTGGTGAGATGGCTAGAATGTCAACAAGTGAAGAATGGACATACACAACCAGTAGGATTATTACAGCCAAATGCTATTCCTAGATCGAAATGGGAAGTCATTTCGATGGACTGTATTGTTGGATTTCCACTAACGACAAGAATACACAATTTGATTTTTGTGGTAGTTTACACTCTGACGAAAAGTGCACATTTTATTCTAGTGCGTATGACATATCAGGAACCGGACATATCTAGATTATTTATCAACAATATTGTGAGATTACATGGAGTGCCAAAAATAATCATATCCAATCAAGGATCAGTGTTTACAGGACGATTTTGGACCAATTTCCAAGAGGCCTTGGGAACACGATTAAACTTTAGCATAATTTATCACCCAGAAAAAGATGGGAAAACAGAAAGGAAAAACCATATTTTGGAGGATATGTTGCATATGTATGTAATGGACCAACAAAAACGTTGGAAATAATTCTTGCCACTAGTACAATTTGCATACAAAAACAACTATCAGAGTACGATTAAGATGGCACTGTTTGAGTTTCTTTATGGGCGACTGTGTCGGGCACCATTGATTTGGGATTGACTTGAGGACAGGGTACTAGTAGGACCAAATGTGATTCAAGAAATGGAAGAACGGATGAAATCGATCAGATAGAGAATTAAAGAAGCACAAGATCAACATAAGATTTATGTTGATGCACATCACATTGACCACAACTATGAAGTTGGAGATAGAGTCTTCTTTCAGGTAAAAGCATAGAAGAGTTAGAACAAGTTTGGAAAAGATGATAAAATCTCTCCTAGGTTTGTGGGACCTTTCGAAGTAGTGGAAAAGAAGGAACTTGTGTCTTATCGACTAGCCTTTCCTGATTCTTTGAGGTGTATGCCTGATGTTTTTCATGTATCTGTTTTGAGACATTATATCAGTGACCCTTCGCATGTTATTGACGTGAGTTCCTTGTAGGTGTTGTATGAAGGTGATCTCATGGCGGAGCCAATCCACATTTTGTACCATCACATTCAACAACTATGGTATCAAATAGTCGATCAGGTCAAGGTCCAGTGGGACAATTATAGTCCACACTCGGCTACCTAGGAGGACGCATATGAGATGTGTCAGCAATTTCCTTACTTATTTGATAAATTAGATTTATATATCTATATCATATACATTTATTTACTTGATTTTTCATACTGTACAGAATTTGGGACGAAGTTTGAAACAAGAGGGGGTGTATGTAACATCCCGCTCTATTGAGCATACAATTATTGACTTATTCTTTGAGGACACTTTCTTGCAAGTGATTCGGGTATGGAACATTGTGATTTCTTTCATATTTTGGGTTATATATGATGATGTTGAGGTTTTATAGCTGCTTAATTTATTTATGTATACATATGTGTGTGTGTGTGTTGACATGTGCTTTTGACAAGTCATCTTGAGTGTGCAGGACACATGACAGGTTATGGATGCAAGTGGCATCAAAGGGTTTCCTTGGAATCCAGATTGAGACAGGGAGTGGATTGTATTGTTTGAGTATATCATTATTACGCACATATGATGTATGATGTATTTTAGTATAATTTATATATATGGATTTTAACACTGTTTTTTTCAGTGGATGCAGGCTTGACGATGCTTGCTAATCTGACTCACATAAGAAGTAAAGGGGCCTTGCAAAAAATAGATATTGAGGGAGAGGGGTGGAAACATCCATGTCATAGCCTACTAGCACTCCCTTCGTGGTCATAACTGTAGGTTAACGATTACCTAGTTGGGTGGTCCACGATGCCATGAGGAAAGACTGAGACAATCACTCACGTATATTTCTAAGGGGTGCGCAATACGACATGGTCCTTATTCCTTAGAAGCCCTTAGTCTCTCACAAGGTCGACCGAATGGATTTTTTACTCCAAGGGGTTAAAATCTCTTGTGAATCTATAAAAGGAGATGCAAGAGCCAACACAAAGAACGTGTCTATTCATAACTTCTTGCAAGTTGAGAGATAGAGTATGCAAGGTGATCATAAACAGTGGGAACACTGATAATTTAGTTTCCACAAAAATGGTGGAAAATATAAAGTTGGAGATGACAACACATCTGAGTCTGTATAGGGTGTCTTGGTTGTAGAAGGGACATCAAGTCATGGTGAGTAAACAATGTATATTTCATTTTAATATTAGTAGTTATAAGGATGGAGTTTTATGTGTTGTCATACCTATGGATGTTTGTCATGTTCTGTTGGGGAGGCCATGAAAATATGATAGAAATGTCATACATGATGTGAGAAAGAATACTTATACCCTTGAGAATAATGGGTGTTGACATATGTTGTTCCCACTTGAATATATGAGAGTTAAAGAGGAGGCTAGTTCGAGTATAATTCTCATGAGTAGAAAGGATCTCTTGAAGGAGGAAGAAGATCATCAGTGTTGTAGTCTGATGATAGGAGGGATCAACATATATATTGGAATGAGCTTTGTGGGGACTCATACTTGTGAGGAAATAATTCATAAGGCATCCAGGGAAGAGGCCAAAGGGCCACAGGTTTTTAAAACTAATAGTTTGTGTGTGATGGCAGGAACATCAGAAGGACAATCATTGGAGACTTTCAAAGAGAAGGAGAGTGGATAGAAGTCGGGTTTTGTTCAACAGGAAAAGAAAGAAGAGGAGGCCCACACAGTTGTGAGACAAAGGAATGTTCAAGAGGAACATTCAGATTCCATACTCACTCAGTCAGAGAAGGATTTGAATATGCTGGAATATTTGTTAAACCATCCAAAGATAGAGGAAGACTACAAGAGGGATAAAACCATGAAGACTAGTGAAGGTAACCTTCAAGAAAGTAAAATTCTTGAGGATATAAAAAATAAGAAGGAGTAATAACCAATGGATAACAACAATAACAACCTACAACAAAGAAATTTTCAAGAGAGAAGGAGAGAGTTGTAGAAAAAGAGCCAACCAAGAGATGGGATGGACAAGGAAATTAGGGAGTTGAGAGGGTTGATACAAAGGTCAACCAAGGAGACAAGAGAATATTGAAGTGTAAGCCCAATGAAGCTCTGCAGCATAATATTTGGAGGCTAGGAGGAGAACCTGTAGCAGCAGGACAACAACAACAACAACAGAAATGTAGAGGAGCAAGTGGGTAGTTCCAAAATGAAGTTTGGGACCCTGGAGGATCTCAACAAAAACATCAAGGGAGCCATGAGCAGGAGCTCGTGATTTTTTTCAACAGGGGAGTATAATGCAGGAACATCATCGTCATCATTTAATGAGGCGTAGTGGAAGTTGACTTAGCATCCAACTCAATGCACATTAACTTGTTTGGATCCCAAAGAGGGCCCGCCATTTTAAATTTTGAGACCTTTGTAGTTAAAGATACCATGATATATAAAAACTAGAGCCATTGTATATGCTCTAGAATGTTGTAATTATATTTAATGGCTGTAGGATTGTACAGATTTTGAGCATCGACTCATACCTAAATTATAAATTTTCATTTACTGTAATATCCTTAGTGGCAGGATGCTTTTAATTGTGATGTGAAAGCACTAGAATAGTCTAGAGGGAAGGCTCGAGAAGCCCCTTCATGTATAAATCAATGTAATGTATGTTTTTGGAGGTTGTTGAATAAATATAGAAGAAGAGGATTTGCTCTCAAAATTATGAGACTGTGAACTTTTTCATTTCTCTGAAACTGAATAGATGTGTTGTTATCTCTGTGTATAAGTGTGCATTTTAATGTTTTATTGAATGAGTTCTTAATACTGTTATAAGTTTCAATCACTTCTCTTTTGAGACTCTTCATGTAAGGAGTGCATAGTGCCAATGCAAGGTGTGTGGAGGATGAACTTTTTACATGTTCAAAAGATCAGGAGAGGTAGTGCAAGTTTTCATAGAGAAAGTACAAGGAGTGTTCGTACACTCAGAGCAGTGTAAAAACTCAAGGGAAGGTTAGTGAAAGGAGTGCAAAAAGTCGCACTTTGTTAAAGTGTTGATAAATCTTAGGAGAGTTAGTGCAAGGAGTGTGTCGGCCCATTTAGTTCTAAGGGTCTAAGATCAAGAGGGAAGTGCAAAGTGTGTTCCATATTTCACTTTGTTGTCAGTGAATGAAAGATCGGGAGAGATAGCGAGTATAAGGTTCCAGGGAGGAACTCAAGAAGAGGAGAAGTAACTTTTTTTTAAGGTCGAGTGGAAGAGATCTGTTTTGGGAGAATTAAACATCCTGCACATCTATTTGATCAGTTGAAGGAGTGTAGTAGTTAAGTCTTGAGTCCTTTGGAATTTTCTACTCTGGAATTTTTGAGTTGTTTTTTGCAAGTAAAGCGTTGAGCTCCAAAGCTAAGAATCATGGATTAAATATCCATTGTAGATCAATGGGTGAGTGCGAACCATTGGATTCCTGAGTGGTTCAGTGATTCAACACTCTGGTATATTTTGGTCATTGTTGTTTGGAGGTAAGGAACCCTTGAGGCTTGGAGTTCTAAAATAGATCTCACCCGTAGATCAGAGAGTGAAGCATAGGCCATTGATCTTTGATCCCTTCACGATTCAACACTTCAGCTATGTGGCTGAAGTTGGTCATTTTTGCGTAGAGTGAATAATCCCACAAAGTTTAGAGTCCCAGAGTCTTCCTTAGTTGTATATTGTGAAAGGGAGTTGGAACCCGCCTTTTTTTCGATTGAACCTTACCATCAACGTTTGGGGAAGTGGGAGGATAGGGTAATACCTACACCCGCTAGTCAAGTATCTTTATGACCGAATTCAGTTGGTAGTCACTCCAGTGATTTTAGTGCATTTGCTGGGTTGGGTAATTTTCTCCCAAAATCTCAGAGTAGAAGAGTAAATGCTTCCAATTAAGCCTGAGGATTTGAGCCCAAGGTCATGCGCATGACTCCGCTTGAGAAAGGGGACTCTCGCTAATAAAATAATTCCACGCAATGTGTGTTGTGAAAGGCATGTGGTAAGAGTTTAGGGGTTCTGTGAGGACCTATGAGCCACTTTAGTTGTTGTGAAGTTCGATCCTATACCAGGAGGTCGTTGATGCAACCCCCCTTCTCTCCTTGGGGTTGTCCAACCTATCGGTCAAGGATATTCAATTCTATGAGCCAAATTGGCTTTTCAGTCCTCTGCTAGAACCTGAAATCAATTCACACAGACCCCCTTTGGTTACCCACATAGTCTTGTTTCACTCGCACACCCTTTCTCTGGCTCTTTTGGCAACTTTAAATGGCAAGCGCTAACTCCTCTGTTAGGCCCCTCTCTCCTACAACCACAAAATATGACCTCCGGCTAGCCCCCTTTGTGACTTCGGGCTTCGATAGTTTCAAGTGCATCTGACTCTCAAATCCTCAAACTCCAAACCGACGAAATCCCTTCAGACAATATATATGTCCCACGCTCCTCTAACAACCAATGGCTATGATCCACTTAAAAACTTCGGCTTCAGGAGTTCCAAATGTTTCAACACCTTTTTCCCATGAAGTGAACTCTACCCAGAGCTATGTATCAAGTGCCACGTTCTCACCTCGATCTATGGTCAATATTGTCCTTTGATTCCCCATTTAGGTGACTTTCTGTCAACACTCCTTTGCTATTGTTTCTCCCATAGTGTCAATCCTCCAAAGTGACAAATATTCCACCACATGTCCTTTTCCAACAGAAGATTCAGATGAACTTTGGTGCTGTGGCCTTCAGGAGTTCTCGTGTCTTCACTCTTCACTTCTTCCAGAGTGACTTTTATCTGGATTAAATCTCCACTCTCCACGTATCCCTCCATTCATCAATGAATATTATTGATTTCATCCTTTGGGACATATGCCCTTTAGGACTTTTCTCTCCAATTTCCCCGAAGTGTCATATCACCAAAGTGATAGATATGTTGCCACGTGTCCAAACCATGAACGACTAGGATTTTCTTCTTTCATTTTGGAGCTCTGAACGAATTTTGATCAATCACTCCACTTCCTCCTTAACTTTTTCCTGAAGTGCACACTTTCAGATTCCACGATATGATTACGTGTGTCCTCCTCAGATCGATGACCACAATTTACTTCGCTACTTTGGGATTTCAGGGTTTTTTTTCCTCACTCCACACAGACATTTCTCCGAAGTGCTTTCCCATGAACTACATGGATCTCCGCCACATATCCTTCTAGATCCAACGGTCCATATTTACTTCGTCGCTTCGAAATTTTGGTAGAAATTTCCTTTTCTCCACAACAATCTCTAGGAGAATTTTCTCTCAGACTCTATCCTCTGTTGCCACATATCCTCCTTGATATTGACGACTAGGATCTACTTCATAGCTTCGGGACTTCATCAATCCCACTCTTTGAACACCTCAAAGCCTTCGAATACGTGAAATGCCAAAAGATTTTGAGCCCATCCTCTGTGCAACTTCCCCAAATCTCACGGTCTGGAAATATCTCGGTTCCTTCAAATGGATCTCTCTCGTTGATTGGGAAATTTTCAGTGGGATCCTCCCTAGTGAAGAATTTTTGTCTCTATCTCTTGTGATCTTGTTCCTCCTTGAAAATTTTCAAATTCTCATAACATTTCTTCGACACTTAGTCGAATATCAACCCTGTGCACACCTTGTGACATGTTTCTTCACTTAACCTCTTTTGGGCGACTGTGCACTCCTTGAAACAATTCTTAAACAACTCAATTTTTCCTCCTGAACAATATGACGTTGAGTGTGTTCCTTCCTACGCACATCTTGCATGGTCCTTTCTCTCCTAAACTTCTGAGACAAAACAAACTTTTTCAACGCACACCTTGCAGACACTATGCACTCCTTGCAAATAAAACATCCACGTTATCTCTTCTAAGCTTATGAGTCGAACTAGACTTTGTCAACACACACCTTGCGGACACTATGCACTCCTTGCATGGGATCTAAGAAGAGAAACAATTGAAACTTATCTATTCCTCACAGATTTATACATTCAACCATGTAAATGCATTCATAACATAAGAAAAAATAATAACAAAGAATTGCAATTAAAAAAAAAACCCACCATTCATTCAGATAGACACAGTAAAAAAAACACCAGACATTTTGGATGAACGCTTCTCTGTTATATTCATTCAAATGGTATATACATGGGCTCATACAACTCTGATAAGATTCAACAATAACAACTTCAAAATAACTTTCAGCAGCCTCATTTGGGCAATAATACATTTATTTATACAAAAGAGCTCATAGAGTGTTTTCCTTCGACTACCTTAGTGCTATCTTATCAAAGTAAAATCTTTCAAATGCTAAGTCTTATTACAATAAATGATCAGTACAAACATATAATAAAAAATTCTTTAGATATTTACTACTCTTAACTACATTAAATAAAATACAATCTCCATCAATCTCAAGCGATGGTTCAACCTCTCAACATTTAAGAAGTTCTTTAATTACATCTTTTAAAGATATTTTCTTCACATGCCATCTTTAAAATTCAAAATCACTTCAAAATGTGAACTAGGGTGCTGAGTTGTCCTCTACTTGTGATTTGATGATGATGCTCCTGCATCATACTCCTCTCGACAAAAATTCATGGACTCTCGTCCATGAGATCCTGCACTGACTTTCCATGATTTTGAATATCTGCTTCATTTACCCTACTAACATATTCTATTAGGTGTCCTTTCCAATTTACCAAATACTCAAAATAAGTATTCCTCCTCATTTTCTTACCAATCCTCTGATCTACAATCTTCTCCATCTGTGGCTTTTCTGCTATAGGCATCTATTTATCCCACTTGATCTCTTTCTAATCTTATGAACCTTTGGTGTCATCTTCCCCGTAAAGATACATTTATGAAATGTTGAATATGGGCGATATACCCACATCCTATGACAACTCTATCTCATAATCATTTGCATCGAATTTCCTTAGGATCTTGCACAGTCCTATCTTCTTCATTTTCAGTTTGTTATATGTTCCCCTTGGGAACCTTTCCTTCCTTAGATGTGCTAGAACTTGATCTCCCACTTCAAATTTAATTTCTCTCCTATGTTGATCAAATCTACATTTGTATTCTATGTTGTTGTTTTGCAACTTCTCTTTGACCTGATTATGAAGGTTCTGCATTTCTGCAGTGAAGCCTTCTACTCCAACGTGTATGAATTCATCCTGCTCCAAGTCTCTCAACTCTCATACTCCTCTTGGATGCATTCCATATACTATATAGAATGGACTCTTTCATGTACTCTTGTTTGGTGAGTCATTGTATGCAAACTCTTCTTGTGATATAATATGATCCCATTGTCTATGATGTTCAGTGACCAGACTCCTCAGTAAATTTCCTAAACTCTGATTTTACACCTCAATTTGTCCATCTGTTTGAGGGTGATATGTTGAACTAAAGGACAATTATGTCCCTATTTTCTTCCACAATGTCCTCCAGAAATGACCAAAAAATTAGTGTCCCTGTCTGAGACAATACTCTTGGGAAACCCATGAAGTCTCACAACTTCCTTGAAAAAACAATTTGCAATGTGTGTTGCAACATTAGTTTTCTGGCATGGGATAAAGTGTACCATATTTGAGAATCTATCAACTACAAAAAATATGGAATTGCTTCCCCTTTGTGTTCTTAGCAATCCCAACATGAATTACATGCTTACTCCATCCCAAGGCCTATCTGGAATAGGCAATGGTTGATATAACCCAGTGTTCTATCGCTTTCTTTTTGCATACCGGAAAATCTTACATCTACTTACAATTTTTTTCACATCTGCCCTCATACTTGGCCAATAATATGAACTGTTCAACTGTGTAAATGTCTTTTCATGGCCAAAATGTCATGCTAGGCCTCCACTATGTTTCTCCTTCAACAAATTATCTCTCATTGAGTGCTTTGGTATGCAAAACTGGCTACCTTTAAACAACAATCCATCTTGAATCAAATACTTTGTCCACTGACGCCTGTCTCTAAGAAAATTATTTTCACATGCTTCGTATGCCTCTTTAAAATCTAGATCATCACAATACATCTCCTTAAGGTGTTTGAACCCTAAGGTTTTCACTTGGAATTCCCGCAGAATCAGACATCTCATGCTCATTGCATCAACAACTTTGCTAGGATTACCAGAAATATGTTTAATGACAAAAGTGAAATTTTTCATAAACTCTATCCACTTAGCATGTCTTTGATTTAACTTCTCCTATCTAGTTATGAATTGTAAATCCTTATTATCATTGTACAAAACAAATTATTTTGGAACAAGGTAGTGCCTCCATTTCTTTAAGGCTTGAATTACTGCATAAAATTCTTTATCATATGTGGAGTACTTCCTCTTGGTGTCATTCAACTTCTCACTGAAATATGAAACATGTTTGTTTCCCTAGATTAAGACTGCTCCAATTTCTACTCCACTAGCATCACATCGTACTTGAAATGTATTCCCAAAATCTGGAAAGAACAAAATCGGTTGTTCGGTTATCTTCTCCTTTAATATCTTGAAGATTTTCTGAACTTCTTCTATCCACTTAAAATATTTGTGTCTCTTCCTCACCATATCTAATATCGGTGCACAAATTCCACTGAAAGTTATAATGAAATTCCTATAGAAACTTGCTAATCCATGGAGTCTTCTGACATCAAATATGATCCTTGGCGATGGCCATTCTCTGATTGCTCTCACCTTCTATGGATCCATCTTCAATTCATTTGAAGAGATTACAAAACCCAAGTAAATGATTTATGTCTTCATAAAAGAGGATTTATTCAGATTTATTAACAACTTCTCCCACTGCAATCTTCTCATTACCAATGGTAAATGCCTCAAATGCTCTTCTCCAGTTTTACTGAAGACTAGTATATCATCCAGATATAAAATCACAAACTTACCAATAAAGTATTTTAATACCTCATTTATCAACCTCATAAAAGTAATTGGGGAGTTTTTCAAGCCAAATGGCATAACAAGCCACTCATACAATCCTTCATTCGTTTTGAAGGTTGTTTTCCACTCATCACCTTCTCTCATCCTTATCTGGTGATATCCACTTTTTAGGTCTATCTTTGAAAAATAACTTCCTCCGCTCAAACAATCCATTAAGTCATCCATCCTGGGAAAATGAAATTTGTACCTGATGGTGATTTTGTTTACGGCTCTTGATTCTATACACATTCTCCATCCTCCATCCTTTTTCATACTCAAAACAATTGTTATTGTGCATGGACTCAATATTTCTCTGACTAACCCCTTGTTCATCAAATCCTAGACTTGTTTCTTTACCTTCTCATTCTCTTTAGGTATCCATCTATATGTTTCTTTGTTCGACAGACTCGCTCCTGGTATTAGATCAATGTGATGGATGATACTCCTGATGGGTGGAAATGAGCGAGGTAACTCATCCACTACTATGTCAACAAAATTCTCCAACAACTCCTGAATTTCTTCAGGAAGATCATCCATAGAATTACTTTTAAGGATGACTCTGGGATTCCTCACCACAACAAATTGCATCTCATGTTCCTTCTTGACTTCACTTAGGAGTTCCTTTCCACTCATGAGAAGTATACTTGTGCTCGCTTCTTCCTTCACTTTATTATCCTCTATTGGTAGTAGCATATGTTTCCTACCATTTTTATCCATGGTATAAGTATTTTTTCACCCATAATGAATGACATTTATGTCAAACTTCCATGGTCTTCCCAACAAGACATGACATACATCCATGGGAATTGCATCACACAAAATCTCATCTCTATATCCTCCTATCTTAAATTCAACTTGGCATTGTTTAGTTACCATTACTTGGTGCCCTTTTTGAAACCATGAGACATTATACGGATTCATATGTGCAGTTGTCTCTAGCTCCAACTTCTCCACCATTTCTATGGATGCCAAGTTATCAGTGCTCCCACTATCAATTATTACCTTGGATACCATGTCTTTGGTCTTGCAATTAGTTCTGGACAAACTGTTCCTCTACAGTGGTTTTTCCACTTCTTTCTCTGGATTCAAGAGAACCTTCCTCATCATCAAAAATATCCCAACTTATGCACCTTCTTCCTCAACATTTCTCTTCTACACTTCCTAAATGTGAGATTCACCTCCTCCTTCTTTCTTTCTCTCAGGGCATTCCTAAGACATGTGTCTTGTTTTTCCATAGGAATAACACTTCATATCTCCTCCTCTGCCTTTTCCTCATATTATGATGCAGGAGAATTGTCATCAAAGCACAAGTGAAGAACAACTTAGCGCCCTAGTGCACATTTTGAAGTGATTTTGAATTTTAAAGATGGCATGTCACCAAAATATCTTGAAAAGATGTAATTAAAGAAATTCTTAAATGTTGAGAGGCTGAACCATCGCGTGAGATCGATGGAGATTGTATTTTCTTTAATGTAGTTAAGAGAAGTATAGAACTGAAACATTCTCTCGTATATGTCTGTACCGATCATTTATTTTAATAAGACTTATTAGTTTAAAGCTTTTACTTTGATAGGATAGCACTAAGGTAGTCGAAGGAAAAAGCTCTATAAGATCTTTTGTATAAATAAATGTATTGTTGCCCAAATGAGGTTGTTGAAAGTTATTTTGAAGTTTTTATTGTTAAATCTTATCAGATTTGTATAATCCCATGTACATACCATTTGAATGAATATAACAGATAAGCGTTGATCCAAATTGTCTGGTGTTGTTGTTATTGTGTCTATCTGAATGAATGGTAGGCTTTCTGTTTAATTGTAATTCTCTGTTATTATTTTTTCATACGTTATGAATGCATTTACATGGTTGAATGTATGAATCCATGAGGATTAGATAAATTTCAATTGTTTCTCTTCTTCGATCCCATGCAAGGAGTGCATAGTGTTTGTAAGGTGTGCGTTGAGAGAGTCTAGTTCGACTAAGAAGCTTAGAATAGATAACGTGCAGATTTTATTTGAAAGGAGTGCATAGTGTCCGCAAGGTGTGCATTGATAGAGTCTATTTTGGCGTAGAAGTTCATGAGAGAAAGGACCACACAAGGTGTGCACAGGCAGGAACACACTCAACCTCATATTGTTCAGGAGGAAAAATTGAGTAGTGTAAGAACTGTTGCAAGGAGTGCACAGTCGCCCAAAAGGGGTTAAGTGAAGAAACTTGTCGCAAGGTGTGCACAGGGTCGGTATTCAACTAAGTGTTGGAGAAATGTTCTGAGAAGTTGAAAAGTTTAAAGGAGGAACAAGCTTAGAAGAGATAGCGACTAAAATTCTTAAGTAGGAAGGAGCCCACTGAAAATTTCCCAAGCGACGAGTGAGATCCATTTGGAGGAACTAGGATCTTTCCAGACTGTGAGATATGGGGAATTTGTGTGGAGGATATCCTTAGAATATTTCGACACTTCCCATATTGAGAGGTTTATAGGTGTTCAAAGAGCGGGATCATCGAAGTCTCGAAGTTGCGAAGTAGATCTTGTTGGGTATGTGTTATATTCTTTGCATGTGTGTGTGTGGGCGCGTCAGAGTCGACAACTGCATCTGACAATCCCTCTAGTAGTTCTCTTTGTGTCATGTGCATCAGAAACTTTCCTAGGGGGGTCCTAGAGGGGAAGGTATGCCCCTCCTGTTTACACGCAACGCCCCGAAAAAAAAAATTGGGTGGTTTTTTCTAAAAATAGCGGATTTTGCTATCTTTAGTAGTTTTCTAAATTAATCCCGGATTAAGGGATTAGGGTTTTGGTATCTACGGAATACCTAAAAACATTGTATATATTGTATGGTGAATTTTCAAATTCGATATAATGAATATAAGAAAGGATTTCCCAGTTGAGCGTTTCCGGTATAAATCTCTGTGTACTCTGTGTATGAGCCATTGATTAAATTTTGTTTTGCTTAAGAATCTATATGAATTTGTTTACCTCACAGGTTTAAAACTTACAGATCCTAGCCATCGGTATCAAGGAGGATACATGGCAACAGATCAGAGAGTCCGGGAGAAAACACTCTGGGAGATTGGCATGGAGCAAAGGGAATTTATATTGAAGTCTCGAAGCGGTGAAGTAAATATGGACCATTGGATCCAGAAGCGTACGTGGCAGAGATCCACGTACTTCGAGGGAAAGAAATTTGACAAAAAGTCTGTGTGGAGTGAGAAAAACTTCTGAAGCCCGACGTAGCAAAGTAAATTGTGGTTGCCGATCTGAGGAGGACACACGTCATCAGATCGTGGAATCCAGAAGTTTGTTCTCTGGGAAAAAGGTAAGGAGGAAGTGGAGTCATTGACCCAAAGTCTTCCAGAGCTCCAAAAGGTAGGAAGAAAATCCTATCCTTTCGTGGTTTGAGCAAGTGGCGACAGATATATCACTTTGGTGATACAAAACTTCATGGAAATTGGAGAGAAAAGTCTCGAAGGGAATAATTCCCGAAGGATGAAATCAATAGGAGCCATTGATGAATGGAGGGACACATGGAGTGTGGTGATTTACTCTAAATAAAATTCACTCTGGAAGAAGTGAAGAGTAAAGACACGAGAAATTGTGAAGGTCGGAGCATTGAAGGTCATCTAAACTGTCTGTTGGAAAATGATGCGTGGTGGAAGACATGTCACTTTGGAGGATTAACACTCTGATAGAAAGAGGAGCAAAGGAGCATTGATTGAAAGTTTCCCGAAGGGGAAATCAAAGGATAATATAGACTGTAGATCGAGGTGAGAACATGGTGCTTGATCCAGAGCTCTGGGTAGTGGTCACTTCGGGGAGAAAAGGTGTTGAAAATTTTGGAAATACTGAAGCCGAAGTTTAGAAGTGGATCACAGTCGTTGGATGTCAAAGGAGTGTGGGTCGTAGATCTTTTCCGAAGGGATTTATCTGGTTCAGAGTTCGAGGATTTAAGAGTCAACTGCACTTGAAATCGCTGAAGCCTGAAGTCATGAAGGGGTCTAGCCAGAGGTCATATCTCATGGTCGTAAGAGAGAGGGGCCTAGAAAAGGAGCTAGTGCTCGTCGTTTAAACTTGCCAGAAGCGCTAGAGAAAGGGTGTGTGGGTGAAAAAGGCATGTGAGGGTAACCAAAGGGGGCATGTGTGAATTGATTTCAAGGTCTACCAGAGGCTCTAAAATTCAATTCAACTCAGAGAATTTAAGATCCTTGATAGGTATGTTACGCAACCTCGAGGAGAGAAGGGGGTTGTATCAATCACGTAGGCCCATAGGGGGTTTGCATCAGAGGTAGACCTGGCATCTATTTTGGAAACACATATTTATACTCTCTTAATATATGATGGTCCTTTAGGATTGGTTTATTGTCCTCAACAAAGTTCAACACTTGTATTGCATACAAAGGACATCCTTTTCTGCAATACTTCTTCACTTGAAGGGTTGATATTTGTATCACTGAGACATGATTTTGAATTCCTTGTAGGGTTCGTTTCCACCCTTCCTAATATTCACACTCCAATGTTTTATTATAATATTCCAACTTGTCTTTATGGGAATCTAACCAGTCCATGCAAGTCAACAAGTCATAATATCCTAAAGGGAGCATATTTAGGGTTTCTTAGGTGGACAATCCATTCAAAATGAATTGGCATGATGGTATGACCTCTGTCAACTTTATTTTTGTTCCAGTGGATAGTTGTACCAGCCATGATTTTGCATGTTTTAATTGATGCAATTTGAATTTCTCAATAATTTGCGGGGAAACATAACTCAGATTAGAACCAGGGTCAATTAAAATGGAAACTAGATTGTTGGCAATCATACCTTACATCTCCACCACTGAATCTTGGTGGTCATATTGTCTATTATCCATTTCTTCATAAATTTGTGGTATGCTCCTAGCCACATCATTGACTGTGGTAGTCTCTTGGATGTTGTAGATCCCCTTATCCATGTTTCCTATGTGGGCAGTCCCTCAACAAATGTTCTTTTCCACAACCCCAACATTTCAAGGGTTCTCTCTTTGTATTTTCATTGTTTCTTGGGGCTTATCCAAAGGGTTTATTTTCACTTTGGGATGGGAAATTCTACTAATACACTCTTTTATTAATAAATATCATCTTAGAGATCTTACCTTGATTCTTAAATCTTGAGGATTTAAACCCTTTATTCTTGAATCCCAATTTACTTTTCTTCTTCCAATCCTTACGAGGTTTTTCCTTGTTCTTGAATTGCTCATAGAAATGCCTTGCCTTTCAAATAGTGTCTTCTAAAGTCTTAGGTTCATCAAACTCAATTATGTCCCAAAAGTATTAAGGCAATCCACTAATAAATTGTTGCATCTTTACCTTTTCATCCTTAAATAATGTAGGGCACATACCTCATCAACTCAACAATTTTTTTGATATATTCATCTACTGTGAGACTTCCTAGCTTGATTTCATAGAACTTTTTGGTATTCTAATCATAGTATATTTCAAAAAGGCACTTCATCTTAAAGTATTTCTCAAATTTTTTCCATGACAAATCCTTCTCATGGATTCCTTTCACATTTCTAAGGTCCTCCCACCAAATGGAGGCCTTTCCATTCAAGTTGAAAATAGCTATTCAAGCCTTTAAATTTTCAAAGTAGTCATGGACTCTGAAGTACTTTGTCAAGCCAAGTAGCCAAACTTCTGCTTCTTCCCCATTTTTAATTTGTCCATCGAAAGTAGGTGGTTTTTCTTTCTTAAACTATTTAGGGGCATGGCTCTTGGAATGTTTCGTCCTCTTTCTTCTGCTCTAACAATGTAAACTAGTCTCACTGCTAGAAAATTCCTTAAAGTTGTTGGTTCCATCACTAGAGGATTCTTCAATTGAATCCTTGACATTAGCATGTCTCTCAGTTCCATGTTGGGCCTTCTTTGAGGTTCTTCTTTATGTGTGGCTACTTTCAAGACCATATTTTTGTATCTCAGGTGGGCTACGGGTTTTATTAGTATGACATTTATCCATGTTACTATTTGATGGCCCATGTCGTAGTTGCCTTTGTATATATGATAGGATTTGCAGTAGAACTACATTAATTTCAGTTTGTTTTTCCTACTCTTTTATCATCCTTTCATTGGTTGCCTTACAACTTTGTAATTCTTCCATGAGGCTTCTTACAGTTTCAACCAAATCTGGAGGGGTCTCCACCACCCTCCTCTCATCAAATTCTTCTTCTCTATTATGGGAGATTTCTCCCAACTCATGGTGTGTCACCATTCTTCACGTTGTAGTTTTCCTTGTTGTCCACTAATTGTTTCAGTGATGATAACACCATTTTATGTTAGTTAATTGTCTACTAATTTAAGAATAGATCATGCAATTTGTAAGGTGAAATCAAATTCATTATTTGGAAACATTAGCAACACATGGTTCAGATTTCTAAAACATGTAACAACAACATAAAGTTTCATTCCTTTCTTCAATAATAGATTTTAAATAAGCTCTGATGGATGGGGTAAGATATGGTGTTACCCCTTAAAAGTTCTCTAATAAAATTTTATTCAACTCGTTCATTATCCCAAGGAGGTCAAGTGTTGTTTCCTTCTCTGAAACCACTTTGTCACACACCCAANTCAGTTGGTAGTCACTCCAGTGATTTTAGTGCATTTGCTGGGTTGGGTAATTTTCTCCCAAAATCTCAGAGTAGAAGAGTAAATGCTTCCAATTAAGCCTGAGGATTTGAGCCCAAGGTCATGCGCATGACTCCGCTTGAGAAAGGGGACTCTCGCTAATAAAATAATTCCACGCAATGTGTGTTGTGAAAGGCATGTGGTAAGAGTTTAGGGGTTCTGTGAGGACCTATGAGCCACTTTAGTTGTTGTGAAGTTCGATCCTATACCAGGAGGTCGTTGATGCAACCCCCCTTCTCTCCTTGGGGTTGTCCAACCTATCGGTCAAGGATATTCAATTCTATGAGCCAAATTGGCTTTTCAGTCCTCTGCTAGAACCTGAAATCAATTCACACAGACCCCCTTTGGTTACCCACATAGTCTTGTTTCACTCGCACACCCTTTCTCTGGCTCTTTTGGCAACTTTAAATGGCAAGCGCTAACTCCTCTGTTAGGCCCCTCTCTCCTACAACCACAAAATATGACCTCCGGCTAGCCCCCTTTGTGACTTCGGGCTTCGATAGTTTCAAGTGCATCTGACTCTCAAATCCTCAAACTCCAAACCGACGAAATCCCTTCAGACAATATATATGTCCCACGCTCCTCTAACAACCAATGGCTATGATCCACTTAAAAACTTCGGCTTCAGGAGTTCCAAATGTTTCAACACCTTTTTCCCATGAAGTGAACTCTACCCAGAGCTATGTATCAAGTGCCACGTTCTCACCTCGATCTATGGTCAATATTGTCCTTTGATTCCCCATTTAGGTGACTTTCTGTCAACACTCCTTTGCTATTGTTTCTCCCATAGTGTCAATCCTCCAAAGTGACAAATATTCCACCACATGTCCTTTTCCAACAGAAGATTCAGATGAACTTTGGTGCTGTGGCCTTCAGGAGTTCTCGTGTCTTCACTCTTCACTTCTTCCAGAGTGACTTTTATCTGGATTAAATCTCCACTCTCCACGTATCCCTCCATTCATCAATGAATATTATTGATTTCATCCTTTGGGACATATGCCCTTTAGGACTTTTCTCTCCAATTTCCCCGAAGTGTCATATCACCAAAGTGATAGATATGTTGCCACGTGTCCAAACCATGAACGACTAGGATTTTCTTCTTTCATTTTGGAGCTCTGAACGAATTTTGATCAATCACTCCACTTCCTCCTTAACTTTTTCCTGAAGTGCACACTTTCAGATTCCACGATATGATTACGTGTGTCCTCCTCAGATCGATGACCACAATTTACTTCGCTACTTTGGGATTTCAGGGTTTTTTTTCCTCACTCCACACAGACATTTCTCCGAAGTGCTTTCCCATGAACTACATGGATCTCCGCCACATATCCTTCTAGATCCAACGGTCCATATTTACTTCGTCGCTTCGAAATTTTGGTAGAAATTTCCTTTTCTCCACAACAATCTCTAGGAGAATTTTCTCTCAGACTCTATCCTCTGTTGCCACATATCCTCCTTGATATTGACGACTAGGATCTACTTCATAGCTTCGGGACTTCATCAATCCCACTCTTTGAACACCTCAAAGCCTTCGAATACGTGAAATGCCAAAAGATTTTGAGCCCATCCTCTGTGCAACTTCCCCAAATCTCACGGTCTGGAAATATCTCGGTTCCTTCAAATGGATCTCTCTCGTTGATTGGGAAATTTTCAGTGGGATCCTCCCTAGTGAAGAATTTTTGTCTCTATCTCTTGTGATCTTGTTCCTCCTTGAAAATTTTCAAATTCTCATAACATTTCTTCGACACTTAGTCGAATATCAACCCTGTGCACACCTTGTGACATGTTTCTTCACTTAACCTCTTTTGGGCGACTGTGCACTCCTTGAAACAATTCTTAAACAACTCAATTTTTCCTCCTGAACAATATGACGTTGAGTGTGTTCCTTCCTACGCACATCTTGCATGGTCCTTTCTCTCCTAAACTTCTGAGACAAAACAAACTTTTTCAACGCACACCTTGCAGACACTATGCACTCCTTGCAAATAAAACATCCACGTTATCTCTTCTAAGCTTATGAGTCGAACTAGACTTTGTCAACACACACCTTGCGGACACTATGCACTCCTTGCATGGGATCTAAGAAGAGAAACAATTGAAACTTATCTATTCCTCACAGATTTATACATTCAACCATGTAAATGCATTCATAACATAAGAAAAAATAATAACAAAGAATTGCAATTAAAAAAAAAACCCACCATTCATTCAGATAGACACAGTAAAAAAAACACCAGACATTTTGGATGAACGCTTCTCTGTTATATTCATTCAAATGGTATATACATGGGCTCATACAACTCTGATAAGATTCAACAATAACAACTTCAAAATAACTTTCAGCAGCCTCATTTGGGCAATAATACATTTATTTATACAAAAGAGCTCATAGAGTGTTTTCCTTCGACTACCTTAGTGCTATCTTATCAAAGTAAAATCTTTCAAATGCTAAGTCTTATTACAATAAATGATCAGTACAAACATATAATAAAAAATTCTTTAGATATTTACTACTCTTAACTACATTAAATAAAATACAATCTCCATCAATCTCAAGCGATGGTTCAACCTCTCAACATTTAAGAAGTTCTTTAATTACATCTTTTAAAGATATTTTCTTCACATGCCATCTTTAAAATTCAAAATCACTTCAAAATGTGAACTAGGGTGCTGAGTTGTCCTCTACTTGTGATTTGATGATGATGCTCCTGCATCATACTCCTCTCGACAAAAATTCATGGACTCTCGTCCATGAGATCCTGCACTGACTTTCCATGATTTTGAATATCTGCTTCATTTACCCTACTAACATATTCTATTAGGTGTCCTTTCCAATTTACCAAATACTCAAAATAAGTATTCCTCCTCATTTTCTTACCAATCCTCTGATCTACAATCTTCTCCATCTGTGGCTTTTCTGCTATAGGCATCTATTTATCCCACTTGATCTCTTTCTAATCTTATGAACCTTTGGTGTCATCTTCCCCGTAAAGATACATTTATGAAATGTTGAATATGGGCGATATACCCACATCCTATGACAACTCTATCTCATAATCATTTGCATCGAATTTCCTTAGGATCTTGCACAGTCCTATCTTCTTCATTTTCAGTTTGTTATATGTTCCCCTTGGGAACCTTTCCTTCCTTAGATGTGCTAGAACTTGATCTCCCACTTCAAATTTAATTTCTCTCCTATGTTGATCAAATCTACATTTGTATTCTATGTTGTTGTTTTGCAACTTCTCTTTGACCTGATTATGAAGGTTCTGCATTTCTGCAGTGAAGCCTTCTACTCCAACGTGTATGAATTCATCCTGCTCCAAGTCTCTCAACTCTCATACTCCTCTTGGATGCATTCCATATACTATATAGAATGGACTCTTTCATGTACTCTTGTTTGGTGAGTCATTGTATGCAAACTCTTCTTGTGATATAATATGATCCCATTGTCTATGATGTTCAGTGACCAGACTCCTCAGTAAATTTCCTAAACTCTGATTTTACACCTCAATTTGTCCATCTGTTTGAGGGTGATATGTTGAACTAAAGGACAATTATGTCCCTATTTTCTTCCACAATGTCCTCCAGAAATGACCAAAAAATTAGTGTCCCTGTCTGAGACAATACTCTTGGGAAACCCATGAAGTCTCACAACTTCCTTGAAAAAACAATTTGCAATGTGTGTTGCAACATTAGTTTTCTGGCATGGGATAAAGTGTACCATATTTGAGAATCTATCAACTACAAAAAATATGGAATTGCTTCCCCTTTGTGTTCTTAGCAATCCCAACATGAATTACATGCTTACTCCATCCCAAGGCCTATCTGGAATAGGCAATGGTTGATATAACCCAGTGTTCTATCGCTTTCTTTTTGCATACCGGAAAATCTTACATCTACTTACAATTTTTTTCACATCTGCCCTCATACTTGGCCAATAATATGAACTGTTCAACTGTGTAAATGTCTTTTCATGGCCAAAATGTCATGCTAGGCCTCCACTATGTTTCTCCTTCAACAAATTATCTCTCATTGAGTGCTTTGGTATGCAAAACTGGCTACCTTTAAACAACAATCCATCTTGAATCAAATACTTTGTCCACTGACGCCTGTCTCTAAGAAAATTATTTTCACATGCTTCGTATGCCTCTTTAAAATCTAGATCATCACAATACATCTCCTTAAGGTGTTTGAACCCTAAGGTTTTCACTTGGAATTCCCGCAGAATCAGACATCTCATGCTCATTGCATCAACAACTTTGCTAGGATTACCAGAAATATGTTTAATGACAAAAGTGAAATTTTTCATAAACTCTATCCACTTAGCATGTCTTTGATTTAACTTCTCCTATCTAGTTATGAATTGTAAATCCTTATTATCATTGTACAAAACAAATTATTTTGGAACAAGGTAGTGCCTCCATTTCTTTAAGGCTTGAATTACTGCATAAAATTCTTTATCATATGTGGAGTACTTCCTCTTGGTGTCATTCAACTTCTCACTGAAATATGAAACATGTTTGTTTCCCTAGATTAAGACTGCTCCAATTTCTACTCCACTAGCATCACATCGTACTTGAAATGTATTCCCAAAATCTGGAAAGAACAAAATCGGTTGTTCGGTTATCTTCTCCTTTAATATCTTGAAGATTTTCTGAACTTCTTCTATCCACTTAAAATATTTGTGTCTCTTCCTCACCATATCTAATATCGGTGCACAAATTCCACTGAAAGTTATAATGAAATTCCTATAGAAACTTGCTAATCCATGGAGTCTTCTGACATCAAATATGATCCTTGGCGATGGCCATTCTCTGATTGCTCTCACCTTCTATGGATCCATCTTCAATTCATTTGAAGAGATTACAAAACCCAAGTAAATGATTTATGTCTTCATAAAAGAGGATTTATTCAGATTTATTAACAACTTCTCCCACTGCAATCTTCTCATTACCAATGGTAAATGCCTCAAATGCTCTTCTCCAGTTTTACTGAAGACTAGTATATCATCCAGATATAAAATCACAAACTTACCAATAAAGTATTTTAATACCTCATTTATCAACCTCATAAAAGTAATTGGGGAGTTTTTCAAGCCAAATGGCATAACAAGCCACTCATACAATCCTTCATTCGTTTTGAAGGTTGTTTTCCACTCATCACCTTCTCTCATCCTTATCTGGTGATATCCACTTTTTAGGTCTATCTTTGAAAAATAACTTCCTCCGCTCAAACAATCCATTAAGTCATCCATCCTGGGAAAATGAAATTTGTACCTGATGGTGATTTTGTTTACGGCTCTTGATTCTATACACATTCTCCATCCTCCATCCTTTTTCATACTCAAAACAATTGTTATTGTGCATGGACTCAATATTTCTCTGACTAACCCCTTGTTCATCAAATCCTAGACTTGTTTCTTTACCTTCTCATTCTCTTTAGGTATCCATCTATATGTTTCTTTGTTCGACAGACTCGCTCCTGGTATTAGATCAATGTGATGGATGATACTCCTGATGGGTGGAAATGAGCGAGGTAACTCATCCACTACTATGTCAACAAAATTCTCCAACAACTCCTGAATTTCTTCAGGAAGATCATCCATAGAATTACTTTTAAGGATGACTCTGGGATTCCTCACCACAACAAATTGCATCTCATGTTCCTTCTTGACTTCACTTAGGAGTTCCTTTCCACTCATGAGAAGTATACTTGTGCTCGCTTCTTCCTTCACTTTATTATCCTCTATTGGTAGTAGCATATGTTTCCTACCATTTTTATCCATGGTATAAGTATTTTTTCACCCATAATGAATGACATTTATGTCAAACTTCCATGGTCTTCCCAACAAGACATGACATACATCCATGGGAATTGCATCACACAAAATCTCATCTCTATATCCTCCTATCTTAAATTCAACTTGGCATTGTTTAGTTACCATTACTTGGTGCCCTTTTTGAAACCATGAGACATTATACGGATTCATATGTGCAGTTGTCTCTAGCTCCAACTTCTCCACCATTTCTATGGATGCCAAGTTATCAGTGCTCCCACTATCAATTATTACCTTGGATACCATGTCTTTGGTCTTGCAATTAGTTCTGGACAAACTGTTCCTCTACAGTGGTTTTTCCACTTCTTTCTCTGGATTCAAGAGAACCTTCCTCATCATCAAAAATATCCCAACTTATGCACCTTCTTCCTCAACATTTCTCTTCTACACTTCCTAAATGTGAGATTCACCTCCTCCTTCTTTCTTTCTCTCAGGGCATTCCTAAGACATGTGTCTTGTTTTTCCATAGGAATAACACTTCATATCTCCTCCTCTGCCTTTTCCTCATATTATGATGCAGGAGAATTGTCATCAAAGCACAAGTGAAGAACAACTTAGCGCCCTAGTGCACATTTTGAAGTGATTTTGAATTTTAAAGATGGCATGTCACCAAAATATCTTGAAAAGATGTAATTAAAGAAATTCTTAAATGTTGAGAGGCTGAACCATCGCGTGAGATCGATGGAGATTGTATTTTCTTTAATGTAGTTAAGAGAAGTATAGAACTGAAACATTCTCTCGTATATGTCTGTACCGATCATTTATTTTAATAAGACTTATTAGTTTAAAGCTTTTACTTTGATAGGATAGCACTAAGGTAGTCGAAGGAAAAAGCTCTATAAGATCTTTTGTATAAATAAATGTATTGTTGCCCAAATGAGGTTGTTGAAAGTTATTTTGAAGTTTTTATTGTTAAATCTTATCAGATTTGTATAATCCCATGTACATACCATTTGAATGAATATAACAGATAAGCGTTGATCCAAATTGTCTGGTGTTGTTGTTATTGTGTCTATCTGAATGAATGGTAGGCTTTCTGTTTAATTGTAATTCTCTGTTATTATTTTTTCATACGTTATGAATGCATTTACATGGTTGAATGTATGAATCCATGAGGATTAGATAAATTTCAATTGTTTCTCTTCTTCGATCCCATGCAAGGAGTGCATAGTGTTTGTAAGGTGTGCGTTGAGAGAGTCTAGTTCGACTAAGAAGCTTAGAATAGATAACGTGCAGATTTTATTTGAAAGGAGTGCATAGTGTCCGCAAGGTGTGCATTGATAGAGTCTATTTTGGCGTAGAAGTTCATGAGAGAAAGGACCACACAAGGTGTGCACAGGCAGGAACACACTCAACCTCATATTGTTCAGGAGGAAAAATTGAGTAGTGTAAGAACTGTTGCAAGGAGTGCACAGTCGCCCAAAAGGGGTTAAGTGAAGAAACTTGTCGCAAGGTGTGCACAGGGTCGGTATTCAACTAAGTGTTGGAGAAATGTTCTGAGAAGTTGAAAAGTTTAAAGGAGGAACAAGCTTAGAAGAGATAGCGACTAAAATTCTTAAGTAGGAAGGAGCCCACTGAAAATTTCCCAAGCGACGAGTGAGATCCATTTGGAGGAACTAGGATCTTTCCAGACTGTGAGATATGGGGAATTTGTGTGGAGGATATCCTTAGAATATTTCGACACTTCCCATATTGAGAGGTTTATAGGTGTTCAAAGAGCGGGATCATCGAAGTCTCGAAGTTGCGAAGTAGATCTTGTTGGGTATGTGTTATATTCTTTGCATGTGTGTGTGTGGGCGCGTCAGAGTCGACAACTGCATCTGACAATCCCTCTAGTAGTTCTCTTTGTGTCATGTGCATCAGAAACTTTCCTAGGGGGGTCCTAGAGGGGAAGGTATGCCCCTCCTGTTTACACGCAACGCCCCGAAAAAAAAAATTGGGTGGTTTTTTCTAAAAATAGCGGATTTTGCTATCTTTAGTAGTTTTCTAAATTAATCCCGGATTAAGGGATTAGGGTTTTGGTATCTACGGAATACCTAAAAACATTGTATATATTGTATGGTGAATTTTCAAATTCGATATAATGAATATAAGAAAGGATTTCCCAGTTGAGCGTTTCCGGTATAAATCTCTGTGTACTCTGTGTATGAGCCATTGATTAAATTTTGTTTTACTTAAGAATCTATATGAATTTGTTTACCTCACAAGTTTAAAACTTACAGATCCTAGCCATCGGTATCAAGGAGGATACATGGCAACAGATCAGAGAGTCCGGGAGAAAACACTCTGGGAGATTGGCATGGAGCAAAGGGAATTTATGTCGAAGTCTCGAAGCGGTGAAGTAAATATGGACCATTGGATCCAGAAGCGTACGTGGCAGAGATCCACGTACTTCGAGGGAAATAAATTTGACAAAAAGTCTGTGTGGAGTGAGAAAAACTTCTGAAGCCCGAAGTAGCGAAGTAAATTGTGGTTCTCGATCTGAGGAGGACACACGTCATCAGATCGTGGAATCCAGAAGTCTGTTCTCTGGGAAAAAGGTAAGGAGGAAGTGGAGTCATTGACCCAAAGTCTTCCAGAGCTCCAAAAGGTAGGAAGAAAATCCTATCCTTTCGTGGTTTGAGCACGTGGCGACAGATATATCACTTTGGTGATACAAAACTTCATGGAAATCAGAGAGAAAAGTCTCGAAGGGAATAATTCCCGAAGGATGAAATCAATAGGAGCCATTGATGAATGGAGGGACACATGGAGTGTGGTGATTTACTCTAAATAAAATTCACTCTGGAA
>JZKD02S1961161.1:29863-41504 GCA_000966675.3 Picea glauca
AGAGAGAGAGAGAGAGGAACTTTGTTATATGTGACAACTTATAAACTATGTAAATAAGTACATGATAAGTTTTTAATTATATATAATTTTGTTGAAGTGCATGTGATAAAGTTAAATTCCTTTTATATATTGATTCATGTTGTCATATGCCCATTTTTCTCATGCGTATTAAATATATTCTCTTATTGAGATGATAAATATAATTACACTGATTTTTATAAATGGTTCCAAATAAAATGAGGTGCACTAAAATAAGCACAAAAATATACCCAATGTTAGAGGAAGATGTATAGATGAACACCTAAACTGATGTCACTTATAGTAAAGGTAATATGTAAACCTCTTTCAATATTCTATTGGTTCATCAAAGCATATCTACAACTACAACTACTATAGTGAGCCTATGCATTACTACACAATTATTTTTGCACTTGTAGTCTTCTAATAGAAATTAAAGCACCATTTGGATTATTTAACCACCATGACATAAAAAACAAAACTACAATAGCAAAGACACACAATGGAACACAATATTTAATCTAGGAAACTTAATGTGGGAAAACTTAGCAAGAAATGAATGATTGTCTTTTGTCTTTTATATTATGGATATTACAATACATTAAAAAGTGGACCAAGCTTGTTGAAAAATTATGCAACACTATGATCTGCTACAATGTTCTATGGAACAATAATGGTGGCTAAAGAAAGTGAACCTTTTTCCCTCCTGTTAGGTTTTTTATAGTTAAAATTAGGGTTAGGTTTAGGGTTTCCAAACTCTTGTAGAATCCTTGCAATGCTTCTTGAAGTCTCTAGTGGATTCTCACATGTTACTAACTCCACATGAAGGAATCATGGTGAGATAACATAGCCATCACTTGGATTTGTGGGGAATAATTGGGATGTTACTTTATCAAGGACATGAATTTGACATATGAACTATATTTGATGAAAAATAACCACCATTGGAAATTTATTGATGCATAAAATGTAGTAAGGACATTGATGACATATATCTTTGAGGTGAAAGACCCCAAAATTCACTTCTTTTATCTTGAGGTTTTTTTATTTTTGGTCTGTCAGTACAGTGTTTAGGATTGGACATGAACCAACCCCTCTAGATTCCACATTCTTCCTTCCCCATTCCCAGACATCAATAAACATGTGGTAACTATTTAGATCCATTTTGGACCAAAATATCAATGATGTTATCAATTATGAAAAAATGTTAGCAATTGTACTCAACACCATACAACATAATAGTTTTAACAAAGATTTGATGCTAGCACCAATGGTTAATTGAAGGTGCGAAGGGAATTTCATCCAAGGATCATAATTTTTTCTAAAAAGGAGCATGGGTGTAATCTAGGACCTAGGTTTAGTATTAAAGATGGACTTTTGCACACTAGATATATTTCAAGCCCATATTCTCAACATTCAAATGCTAAAAATCCATTATTCTTGTTTTTATGTCACAACGTGCATATAGTCTTCTATTAACAAGTTTTTGGTTTTAAGATCTATGCTAATTATGAGAATTCCATGTGACAATGATCAAGGTTTAAACTTTCACACAACATAGTGGGTATGGTGGACCTCAAATATAGAAAATAAATAGTTGACTAAACATATATATGGAAATTTTGGTTTTGTTATTATAAATTCAAAAATATAAAATATAAAAATATGGAATAATTTGAAAAAAGTATGTTTAACATATTAAAAATGCAAACTTCCAACAAATTTAGAATGTTCTACACACCATAGCCAAAAAAAATTAAAAAATTTCATAACTTTGGTCTTGGAAATTGGTTTAAAGGTTCCAAAATAGAGCCAATTAATTATATAAGAAAATCTTACCATGAGCTATGTGCATATTTTAATATTTAATCATGGCAGTAACATTAATTACAACTATAAACCAGAGAGAGGATCATAAGGCATGACACCAAAATTGTCAACGATGTTAGTATGAGAGTGAGGATGGATGGTATTACATCAATGTGGGCACATTCACCCCAAAACCAACTTCTAGATTAAAAAATCTTGGGATACTGATCTTAGAATTTATGTTGTGGGATATAAGCTAAAATTGAATTTCCTATGATGGGTGAATAGATAAATAGGTATAATGGAAGGAGTGATATGGAAAATGTGTTTATTATGATGCACGAGACAATTATTCTCAATCATATTAACATGGAGAAAAGATGTCAATAAGGGAGGCATTGAAGATTAATGTGAGGAAAGGTGCTTAATTGTTTCCATTGCCTACAAGTTGGTCAAGTTGTCCCCTTTGAAACTAAGAACCCTATGTTGTAGGATCGGTCATTGAGAATTGAAGATGGTCTACAGAACTTGATTTCCAATCCTAATATCATTTAAGTAATGCTAAATGATAAAAATATATAAATGGGATGTGGATTCAAGGTTAAGCGATATTACACAATATATGCATTGAATTTATAAGGGACATTGTGCAATTAAGAACTCAAATAATGTTGTCTTTTTGTATACTATGTTTTTTAGGATTATGCTCTCTTTAATAGTATTATGCTTGATAAATCAATTTTAACTTTAGAGGAATTTACATTATTCACAAGATTTTTTTGTGCTAATATGTAATGTCTCCATTTTTAGGTTCCCCTGTTCTATAGTTGGAGATGACTCCTGAGGCTTGTGTCAACCTAGACAAAGGGGTGAGGTTATTTTATCAGTGAGTTCAAAGGATTTTGAGGAGGTATATGAAGCACAACTTAGTCCGTTTACCATATTGCATCATCAAGATTACTTTTTCATAGTTTGATCTTGGTTCTGTGGCATTTCGACGATTCCCATGATTTGGGGGTATTATTGAGCATAATCTAATTAAAAGCACTAAAGGTGTTATTTGGATCATATTATTTAAGGAGACACCTTAGTGTAATAGCTCATTGTAACTAGGATGAAAATCTCTAAAGGTTGGGATGATGAGGAAGAGACTTCTAGCGGCCGAAAATGTCTTAAAAGCATATTAATCACTTTTCGACATTAAAAGGGGGTTAAAAAGGTTACTTAAGTATTAGTAAAAGTGACTTTTAATCTTTAAGTGGAAATTAAAAGGGGAATGAGGGTCATGAGGATTAAGTCAAAGAGGAAATATATAAAAGGAGCATCGAAGAAACATAAGAGGAGGGGTAGCACTTCACTTTCCTCATTATGTTTGGATTAACCTCTTGTTGGAGTGCTCTTGTGAGCCAAGGTTTCCATTGGGTTTTGGGCATAAACCATTCCATTGTGGTTTTGTTTCAGTGGTGCAATATCTTCCCTAGCTAGACAAGGAGGAGGATCCATTCAGGATCTTCATTTGAGCTTCATTTTGTGGTTTATCTTCAGTTTAGAGGTGTAACGAATTGCTTAGGAGGCTCTTGGGGATTTTTGGGGGTGGTCGTGGCATCTTCTGGGATTTTGGTTTGAGCATTGTGTATTTAGTTGATGTATTATAGCTACCATAACATCCATTATAATTTTTTATTGTTGTGTTCGGATTTCCATTCATAATAAAAATACTCCATGGTTTCTCTTCTATTTCATATGTACTTGGATTGCATGAAATATGTTTAACGAAAGTCTATTATTAGTATGTATGCAAATTGTTTGTAGAAAGTTGTCAACCAAGTTTTTGGTATAAGAACATATGTAATGCAGAGTGATTGAGAAAATAACACAACCAAAAACAACACAATATATGTAGGATACGATTCGTGGTAGTAGGTTCAGCCTTTATAGGTATTTCAGCTTGAAGTTTCAGGAGAGGAAGATGCAAAATGGGAACGGTAGTCAGACGGTCATGATCAAAGTGGCACAACGTCAGCATGGTGGTTCATTTCTAAGATTATCTTGGGACCTTGGGACTTCAATATTAGACAGTTCAACAGCTAACACAGATGAGAAAGTCGACTTTTTCTTTCACGATATTGGTTCACTAGTGGAGTCGTTCTTTGAAGGGTTGATCAAGTTTTTGCAATGTCAAGTTTCTCTACTTACCTGCAGTATATAGGAGGCCTCTTATGTTAGTACTTTATTAGATGACAAGTTGATCAAGGAATGTTTCACATTTTCCAAGTTGATTTAGGACCGTGGTGTAATTTTTAGCTTCAGTCTAGTTGAGTTTGTGGAGTGTTAGGTTGTGATGGCATTGCTTGAGGACAAAAAATCTTTGGGAAGGGAGGACTGTAATGTCCCCATTTTTCAGGTTCCCTTGTTTTTCAGTTGGAGATGACTTTCTAGGCTTATGTCAGATAGACAGAGGGGCAAAGTTATTTTATTAGTGGGTTCATAGGATTTGGAGGAGTTATATGAGGCACAACCTAGTACATTTACCATCTTTCATCATCGGGATCACTTCCGCATAGTTCAATATTGGTTTTGTGGCATTCAGACGATTCCCATAATTTAGGAGCATTATTGAGAATATTCTAATTAAAAGAACTAAATTTTTTATTTCAATCATATTATCTGAGGGGACACTTGAGATAATAACTTGTTGGAACTAAGACGAAAACCTCTAAAGGTTGGGATGATGAGGAAGGGATTTCCAGCATCTGAAAATGTTGTAAAATCATATTAATCACTTTGTGACATTAGAAGGGGGTTAAAAAGGTTATAAAGTAACTTTAAGATCAATATTTACTTAAATATTAGTAAACGTAACTTTTAATATTTAAGTGAAAATTAAAAGGGGAATGAGGGTCGTGAGGATTAAGTCAAAGAGGAAATATCTTGAAGGGGCATTGAAAAAATATAAAAGGAGGGGTAGTGCTTCACTTTCCTCATTATGTTTGGATTGATCTCTTGTTGGAGTGCTCTTCTTAGCCATGTTTTTCGTTGGGATTTCGGCATAAACCCTTCCATTATGGTTTGGTTTCGGTGGTGCAATATCCACTCTAGCTAGACAATGAGGAGGATCCATCCAAGATCTTCATTGGAGCTTCATTTTGTGGTTTGTATTTAGTTTAGAGGTGTAGTGACTTGCTTAGGAGGCTCTTGGGGATTTATGTAGATGGTTTTGGCTTGTTCCAAGTTTTTAGTTTGAGCATTTTGTATTTAGTTGATGTATTACAGTTTCCATAGCAGCCATTAGAACATGTTATTTTTGTGTTCGAAGTTCCATTTATAATAAAAATACTCCATGTTGTCTCTTCTATTTCATGTGTACATGGATTGCATGTAATATGTTTGATGAAAGTCTATTAGTAGTATCTATGCAAACTGTTTTTAGAATTTTGTCAACCAATTTTTTGGCATAAGAACATATGTAATGAAAAATGATTGACAAAAACATATAAACAAAAAAAACACAATCTATGTAGGATACAATTCATGGTAGTAGGTTCATCCCTTATAGGTGTTTCAGCTTGGAGTTCCAGAAGCGGAGGATGCAGACTAGGCACGGTGGTCGGACACTCATGATTAGAGTGGCACATCGTCAACATGGTGATTCATTTATGAGATTATCTTGGGACCTTGGGACTTTAGTATTAGATAGTTCAACAATTGACACAGATGAGAGAGCCAGTTTTTGCTTTCACGAGATTAGCTCCCTAGTGGAGCAGTCATTTGAGGGGTTGAGTGAGTTTTTGCAATATCAAGTTGATTTACTTACCGATAGTATCCAAGAGGCCTCTTATGTTAGTACTTCGTCGAACGACGAGTTCAGCGGAGAATGCTTCACATCATCCAAGTTGGGTTAGGACCTTGGTATCATTTTCAGTGTCATTCTGGTTCAGTTTGTGGAGCATCAAGTTGTGATGGTGTTGCTTAAGGAAAATCAATCTTTGGTAAGGGAGGACTGTAATGTCCCCATTTTCAAGTTCCCCTGTTCTGCAGTTGGAGATGACTTATGAGGCTTGTGTCAACCTAGACAGAGGGAGTGATGTTAAGGTAACAATGAGTTTGGAGGATTTGGGGGAGTTATATGAGGCACAACCTAGTCCATTTAGCCTCTTTCATTATCGAGATCACTTATGCACAGTTCGATATTGGTTCCATGGCATTCCAATGATTCCCATAATTCGGGAATATTATTGAGCATAATCTAATTAAAAGCCCTAAAGGTGTTATTTGGATCATATTATCTAAGGGGACACCTTAGTGTAATAGCTTGTTGGAACCGAGACGAAAACCTATAAAGGTTGGGATGATGAGGATGAGACTTCCAACGTTTGGAAATGTCTCAAAAGCATATTAATCACTTTCCGACATTAAAGGGGGCTTAAAAAGGCTATAAAGTAACTTCAATATTAATAGTTACTTAAATATTAGTAAAAGTGACTTTTAATCTTTAAGTGAAAATTAAAAGGGGAATGGCGATCATGAGGATTATGTCAAAGAGGAAAGATCTAGAAGGGACATCTAAGAAATATAAAATGAGGGGTAGTGCTTCACTTTCCTCATTATGTTTGGATTGATCTCTTGTTAGAGTGTTCTTGTGATCCAAGGTTTTCATTGGGTTTTGGGCATAAACCCTTCCATTGTGGTTTGGCTTCGATGGTTCAATGTCCACCCTAGATAGACAAGGAGGAGGATCCATCCAAGATATTCATTGGAGCTTCATTTTGTGGTTTGTCTTCAGTTTAGAGGTGTAGCAACTTGGTTAGGAGGCTCTTTGTGATTTTTGGAGGTGGTCATGGCATATTCTAAGTTTTTGGTTTGAGCATTGTGTATTTAGTTGATGTATTGCAGTAGCCATAACAACCATTAAAACATTTTATTGTTGTGTTCGAAATTCCATTCATAATAAAAGTACTCCATGTTGTATATTCTATTTCATGTGTACTTGGTTTGCATGCAATATGTTTGACAAAACACTATTTGTAGTATGTATGCAAATTGTTTGTAGAAAGTTGTCGACCAAATTTTTGGCATAAGAACATATATAATGCAAAGTAATTGACAAAATCAAACAACCAAAAACAACACAATTATACAAAATATCATAATATGACATCCTAGCTTATTTGGGGATACTACATAATATCAATCTCACTTTTAATATCTAAGATTGATTAGAGATGTTATCAACAATTAAGCAAGGTGGAGGTGGTTCACTAAGAAGTGGTGTGAAGATTTAATAAGATGTGCAAGACCATGGAGAAGATAGAAATCATATACATATTCATGTATGTTATATTTGAGGCAAGAAAAGAGGAGATTGAATGAAAATTAAAAAAAAAAATTAATAAAAAAGGCCTCAAGTGAGCTAAAAATGATAATGCAAGGAAAAGGTCTCCATTGGAAAGTAGGATTGTATTGTAATAACTTGAATGATCAAGCTGCCTAAATCATGTATCGTAACTATTGTTCGTTGTGTTGAAACTATTGGAATTGATGTAACACGTTCTTTTTATACATCATATTGTTCTTCAATTTAATTAATATGGTGTACATTCTAATATTTTGTGTTATTTTAGGGACGTGTCTTGTGCTAGTTGTATGTAAATAAGACCACACAAAACATAACTTATAATAATTAAGAGGTTGAATTTCCCATAATGGTCATTCTTACAATGTAGTGTAGAATAATTTATTTAAACATTATAGTTATATACTTATTGAAGAATAATTTATTTAAACATTATAATTATATACCTATTGAAGCAAAAAATATTATTATGGGAGTTTGTAATGAAAAACAATAATAATTAAGAGGTTGAAATGCCCAAAATAATCATTTTTACAATATATTGTAGAAGAATTCATTTAAACATTATGATTATATACCTATTAAAATAAAAAATATTATTATGGGAGTTTGTAATGCAAAATCAATTGTTAACAATGAGAAACTTTGTTGATTAGTATATAATCCATCTAATAGAACATATATGTGGCAAGAATCGTGAAGACAAAAATATTTGTAGTGTGTGATGATAGATAAGATAGATTGGAGATAAAAATCTATGCTTATTAAACCACCAAAGGGATATATAATAATTTAGAAATAAATAATAAATACATCAATATGATAATATCACATCAAGGTCTTTATATCTTGTAGCCTACAAGAATCATCTACTTTGTAAGATATGACAAAAATATTTGTAGTGTGTGATGATAGATAAGATAGATTGGAGATAAAAATCTATGCTTATTAAACCACCAAAGGGATATATAACAATTTAGAAATAAATAATAAATACATCAATATGATAATATCACATCAAGGTCTTTCTTTATATCTTGTAGCCTACAAGAATCATCTACTTTGTAAGATATGTGCATACTATTTTGCAAGATGGCCTAACCATGGCATTCACTTCACATATTTGAGACTAGTATGAGTCTGTGTTGAGAAAAGGTATATATCTAACATTTTTTGGATATGTTTTATTCTAGATTTTTGTAGATAAATATTTTTCTATTTTTTGCCATGTTAGTTATCATCAATTATGCAAGAACTTCTAGTTTATAGTTATGAATTTATGTATCACTCAATTTGCATGTTTATCTGTCATATTAGTGTTGTTCAATTTGGCACAATGTCTAGTGCAACACTCTTTTCGTATTATCATGTCAAAGGAATTTGATATTTGACATGGAATACTAGTTTTTAAATGATGATCACTAAAATTTGAAATTTGCATTTTGTCATTTTATGCAACTCAGCTATATTTTCATAAACTTATTTGAAATAATTTTCTATTTTATATTGGTGCATTTTCCATCAAGCTTAGACATTGACAACAACATGCTTCTTTTTGGTAGTTTTTACCTTTAAAAAAATGCAAAATTTGTTTTGGAAGATGTTTTCTTTTTCATGCCAACTAAAAGTTTTCTATCATATATATATATATATATATATATAAATACAATAAAGATATATTTACATAAATATAGTATAAATGAAAATGTAACCAATTTATCATTTTTAACAATTTACCAGTTATTTAATTAAGTGCATTCTAAGTTTTTAATATAAATGAAAATGTAACCAAATTATCATTTTTAACTACCCACTATTTAATTAAGTGCATTCTAAGTTTTTAATATAAATGAAAATGTAACCAATTTATCATTTTTAGCAATTTACCCACTATAGAATTAAGTTCATTCTAAGTTTTTAACTATCATATGCAATTCTCTTGAAGTGCAATACAGGAAATCAAAATTATTTCCATATTGATTTAAGTTGTCATATGCCCATTTCTCTCATGCACATTAAATTTATTCTCTCATTGGAATGATAGCTCTACACTAGTTTTTCTATATGGTTCCAAAGAAAATGATGTGTACACAAAAATATACTCAACATTTAACTAAGATGAACATAACATTACTGATGTCACTCAATGTAAATGTGATATGTAAACCTTCTTGGATATTCCAATGGTCGACTCACCAAAATATATTTACAACTACAAATACAATGAATATATGCTTCGCTACATGACTTTTTTTTGTATTTTCGATGCTTTAACATAAATAAAAACATGTCATTCAAACTTTTTAACTACTATGAAATTAAAAAATAAAACTACAATAGCAAAGACACAATATTTACCCTAGGAACTTGATGAGGGAAAACCCTACAAGAAATGAAAGACCATATTTTGTATTTTATATAATGGAGACTACAATATAGATCACAAAGCAAACCAAGCTTATTGCAAAGCTATGAGGCACTATGCTCCATTACAATGCTCTATAAATTATCTATCTCTCTCTCTCTCTCTCTCTCTCTCTCTCTCTCTCTCTCTCTCTCCAATGCTAGTATTCACTACATGCTCATTACTTAATACTATGGAAAAACAATGTTGTCTAAAGAAAGTGAACGCATTTCTCTCCTCTTGCTACGGTTTTGATAACTAAAATTAGGGTTAGGTTTGGGGTTTCAATACTCTCTTGGAATCCTCATGACGCTTCTAAAAGTATCTAGCATATTCTCACACATTATTAACTGCATGAAGGAATCATAGTGCGGTGACAAAGCTGTCATTTGGACCTGTGGGGAATAATTGGACCCTTTTCTTGTTGAGGGTACACATTTCATATACAAACTTTGTTTGAAAAAAACAAACCACCATTGGAAATCTATAAAGTATAGTAAATACCCCATCATCAAGCTTATAGACCCCAAAATGCCCCTTCGAATCAAACCAAAGGATTTTCAGTTCTAGTTTATCATTGTAAGTTTTAGTATTTGACTCATACCAACCCCTCTATATCCCAAATTTCTTCTTCATTCTAAAGAATCAATAAGCTCAGATGGTAACTATATAGATCCATTTTGAATCAACATGTCAATGGTGTACATCAATTGAGATTGGATGCCAGCATAATAGACAACACCAATGATAAATTGAAGGTGATGAAGATAATTTCAACCTACAATAACAAATTTGTCTGAAAAGGAGCATGGATGTAATATAGGATCTAGGCTATGAGCATTGAAACAGGGGCATTTTCACTATATGCAAATTTCAATCCCTAATCCTCAACATTCAAATGATAAAAATAAATTACTATGGTTTTTATGTCATAGCATGCATACATTTTTTCTATTAACAAATTGTAGGTGTTGATCTATGCTAATTACTAGAATGTCATGTGGAAACTATTAAGGTTACAATTTTCATAGAAAACATTTGGTATGGTGGATTGTAGTTATAGAATAAAAACATTGGACTAAAAAAAATTTAAAAATTGATAAATTCGAGTTTTTAAATATAAAAAATATAAAAGAATTTGATAAAAGAATATTTAGCATCTTATAAGAAATGGAGGTTACCAAGAAAGTTAGAATTTTTTGCACACCACAGCCAGAAAGACGAAAATTTCCCATAACATTGGGCTTGGAGTTGGTTTAAAACTCAAAAATGACCAACTAATGATATAAGAAAATCTTACCTATATATACATCATTTAATAATTATTTTTCATAATTGCATCATCTGCAGTGTTCATAACGAGTTTAACTCTTGTTGTCTTCTCCCATCCATTACAAATATATATTTTCATCTGCATATGGGCTCATAAACCCACCCAATAATATCCTCCTTGGTAATGTTGAAAATTGACCACTTTATAGCACTCAGTATTGCTACCATATCATTTCAATAGTTTCCAAAAAAAAAAAAAAAAATTAACTTCAACCTTGCCTCAGATCAACCAAGAAAAAGTATTGGAAATATGAAGGTGTTTTACCTAGAAAACTTAAGAATAATTTTCTTTGAAACCACTAGAAATTTTGATGTTTTTGAGATCTTGAATATGTTTTTTAATAACAGGAAAAAAAACCCTTAGTTTTTCAAATTTTTATATGGTGAACCATAAACATAATTAAAAGAGGTCCAAAACTCAAACATGGCTCTTATTTGTTAAAATGGTACCTAAATATGTCTCTATAGTACATCTTAGAAACTACAAATTTCTCTAAATTCATATATCATCCTTCCAACTATCCTTTCGAACACGAAAAATAATCATATACAAGTTCATGGATATATTATCAAGCTTAAAAAATGTAACATTTCGCTCTGACGCACTGAGTGAACTTATTCTTTGAGGACACTTGCTCGCAAGTGATCCGGATTATTATACTATTAAAACTTTTGATTTTGATTATGAGGCGTTATGGGATGATGACATGTTGTTTTACCTCCTC
>JZKD02S1961161.1:45319-65587 GCA_000966675.3 Picea glauca
AGAATGTTAATGTTGTTATTCAAGTTTATGGCTAGTTGGATGGGGATTCAGATTAATATAGAATTGTCCATTTAGGTTGTAATAAATATCAAAATTTGTATGGCGAGTAACGACTAGATTGCAAATTTTAGATTTGCTAATTTAGATATGTAATTGATGTTAGTTGGATTTATAGATATCACCTCATTGGTAATTCAGACATGCTAAATTGAGTCGTAATTCATGTTATGTTCGGTTGGTAACTTGTTGACTAATGGAATTTAGATTGGTTAATTCATCTGTAATTAATGCCAATTTGAATCATAGATATTGACCTTTTATCCTTGATTAATGGTTGGGTTGTTGACGATGTCGTTTTTGGCTTGCGCTTCCCATTGAGGATGTTGTCGTTCATTTTAATTAATTTTTGTACTTGGTTTTGTAAACATTTAGTGTGCTTGGTTGTTCACTGTAAGGGTTCTAGTTACTTGTGTAATTAATTTTGGGTGTGTGGGGTTGTTAGGATGATTGTCCTTAGCTTAGTAGGCTTGGTATGCTTGTGTCAGGCGGGATGTAGACACCTCCTTGTTCCTCAGAATAGTCGCCAGCCTTGAGACCTTAAAAGGTCAAAATCTATGGGAACCTAGGCTTAAGCGTTTCTTATGTGTCCTAAAGGTCCTAACCATTGCAGGGGAGGACGGGGAGGTAGTCATTCTTATTCTTCATCGGTTGAATGTCGTACATTGCTTCGAGGTGATTGATGTGCTTTTATGTTAGGTCGTTATATTTGTTGTGGCATGAGTTGCATGTGTTGTGTTCGTCATCGTGTTGTGATGTTGAGTATAATGTCATTATTACCTTCCTACATACACACACACACAAAAAAAATTGCACTTGTTATGTGAGGCTTGTTGTCATAACGAAATGGGAGGTTCATTACATATGGTATCAGAGAAGGTTCAACCCATGACTTGGGATCGCTACGACTTTCGTTGATATGATTTGATTATAATGTTGCTAATTGAGTTGACTTGTATTCGTGCAGGTAATCATGGTTAAAGGACGTCGCGGAGGTAGACGATGGGGTGCTAGGGGAGGAGGCGCGACGCCTCCAATAGCATCCACGCCTGAGGGGTTTAACCCCTGGGGAGATGAACAGGTTTTCGGGCAGGAGCAAATAGCACTTGGTGATGTGGTCGGAATGATGAGATCTTTTCAGTGCATGTCTGAGGCACTGATCAGTCGTTTGGACAGAGATGAGGCCAGGGCGCCGACACCCCCTAAGGTTCTACCGCATGCTCCGTTCGGTACTGGTAGCATTCACCATGAACTCAAGAAGGTCAAATTTCTCAAGTTATTTGGTGCCCCAGACGACGCAGCCGCCGAGGCATGGTTGGAGAATATGGCGATGTGCTTTTCACTTCGCGATTATACCTCCAACATGAAGGTCTGCATGGCGGTCTTCCAATTGAAAGGAAGCACTCTTCTATGGTGGAAGATGCTCCTATCACAGCTGAACGTGGCCATCGAAGACGTTTCATGGGAACTATTCGAGGAACGGTTCCAAGAGAGGTACCTTTCAGAGGAATTCATTTAGCGTCAGCTCAATGAGTTCAAGGCCTTACGATAAGGTGGTCGTACGGTGCCCGAGTACGAGGCCCGTTTTATGGAGCTTCTCTGGTATGCTCTGCACCTTAACACTGAGAAACTTAAGGTCAACAAGTTCATGTTCGGCCTTAACGAAAACATACGTGCAAAGGTCAGGATTTTGATGCCTCAAACCTTGCATGATTTCATCCAGACTAGGACTCCAGCGAGACCAGCAGGGTAGGTGTCTTCTGGAGCACAGCAGCATCAGACACCAGCCAAACATACATCGGGATATCATGGCTTTTAGAGGGGATCCGTTTTCACTACACCTCGAAAATCGATGCCTCAGAAGTGGACACCTTATCGGGGACCACAGCATAAAAAACAACGTCGACCGCAGCAGGAACAGTTCAGGCCTGTTCAGTAAAACACACCAGGATTCTAGGTCGGAGGGTCGTCACCTTCTACTTCGGGTATCGGGACTACTGGGCTTAAGAAGGGGTGTTGGATGTGTGGGGAGCCACACTATGAGCACGATTGCTCGGTGGAGAGGACTAGAGCATCTGGATCAGCCGGACCCACTACCGTGGGAGATATGGGCAAGGCCCATCAGATTCATACAGCGGTGAATAACTGCCAGGCAGAGCATTAGTCGGCTGTGCTCGAGACTACAGGTATCGTCGTTGACCAGACCCTTAGTATTTTGATATATCCCGATGCTACCAAGAGTTTTATTTCCGGTGCAGCGCTAAAAAAGATTAAGGTAAAGGCAGACGAACATGATGAGTTTATCTTCATAGAGATGGCATCAGGAGCCAAAAAAAAGGTTGGAGGAAAGGTTACATGATGTATCCTTAACCTGTGAGAGTTTGTTACAAGGGCCAAACTGTACGTCATGATCTTAGGATCTTATGATGTCGTAATTGGTATGGAATGGTTGGAATCGCATGAGGCGATACTCAACTGTAAGATGAAATGGTTGAGCTTGGTTGATGATGAAGGACAGAGATGTGTGATTGTAGGACGGAACCAGGGAGTTTCCCTGAGGTTCATCTCTTCCTTACAGCTACGGAAGAGCATGCGCAAGGGGTGCAAGCTTTATGCGATCCTTGCATTAAATGAGAAGGGATTAGCGGAAGGTTTAGAACACCTTCCGGTGGTGAGAGAGTTTGCAGACGTATTTATGGAGGAGTTACCTGGGATGCCACCAGAGAGGGAATTGGAGTTTTCTATAGACCTAAAACCGGGAACAAAACCGATAGCTAGAACGCCTTATCAGATGTCAACCCCAGAATTACAGGAGTTGAGAATGCAACTGAAGGAATTTCTAGACCTGGGACTGATACATCCTAGTGTGTCACCGTGGGGTGCACCTGTTATTTTCATACGAAATAAGGATGGGTCGTGGAGGCTCTACATTGACTACTGTCAATTGAACAAGGCCATGATCAAGAATCAATATCCATTGCTGAGGATTGATGATCTGTTCGATCAAATGAAGGGCGCGATGGTGTTCTCAAAGATCGATTTGCGATCAGGGTATCACCAGCTACAGATTAAGGAAGATGACATCCCTAAGACCACATTTAAGACGAGGTTTGGACATTACGAGTTTACTATTTTACCATTGGACTAACAAATGCCCCAAGGGTATTTATGAGTTTGATGAATGGGGTGTTCCGTGAGTACTTGGACAAGTTCATCCAAGTATTCATTGATGATATTTTGATTTACTCTCGGATGACAGAGGAGCATGACGAACACTTGCGCTTGGTACTACAGTGTCTGCAAGAGAACAAATTGTATGGGAAGTTATCCAAATGCTCATTTTATCAATCGAAGATCCACTACTTAGGGCATGTCATCTCCGATGAAGGTATCATTGTGGATCTAGCAAAGGTCGAGGCCATTATGGAATGGCCTGTGCCGACGAATGTCCCGGAAGTGTGTAGCTTCATGGGTTTAGTAGGATACTATCGACGGTTCGTCGAGGGGTTTTCTAAGATAGAAAATACGATCACGGAATTGCAGAAGAAAAACTAGAAGTTTGTTTGGACCGAGAAATGCGCGGAATCATTTCGGAGGCTCAAGGAGTTGTTGAAAAAAACACTGATACTAAAGGTCCCAAACATGGACGTGGACTTATTCGTATGCACTGACGCATCCAAGGAAGGCTTAGGAAGAGTCTTGATGCAAGACAGATGAGTAATTGCTTACATTTCGAGGAAACTGAGAAGGCATGAGGAGAAATACACGACGCACGATTTGGAGTTGTTAGCCATTGTATATGCCTTGAAGTTTTGGAGACACTACCTTGTTGGACGAAAATTTGAACTAAAGACTAACCACTTTGGACTGCAACACATCTTTACGCAAAGCGACCTGAACGCGTGACAACGATGTTGGTTGGAATTTCTTAGTGAGTACAACTTCAAGATTACTTACATAAAAGGAATAGTGAACCAAGTGGCAGATGCATTGAGTCGGAGACCGCGCATCTTTTCGGTGCTGCCTCTTCAGACGAATCGACGTGAAAATATTCTAACCTTACAGCTTGACAATGACTTGTACAAAGAGGTTGAGGGTTTTATTGGACAAAACACAATGATGGTACCACGATTTGAAGGATTTTCATTTGATAGCGATGGTTTATTGAGGTTTAAAAATCAGATCTATGTACTGCTAAACGACGAGTTGAGGATGTTGATCCTAAGTGAGGCTCATAGAGAAGTTTACATGGCTCACCCAGGAGTCACGAAGATGAGGGCAGACCTTAAACCCTTATTCTTCTGGAAGGGAATGAAGGTAGACATAGTAAACTATGTGTCCAGATGTCTAGAATGTTAATAGGTAAAGGCTGAACATAGAMACCCAGCAGAATTACTACAACCACACGCTATTCCGGAATCGAAATGGGAGGTTATTTYGATGGATTTTATTGTTGGATTGCCACTGACAGCAAGGGGACATGACTCAATTTTCGTAGTAGTAGACACTCTAACGAAGAGTGMTCACTTTATTYCTATGCATACGACATATCAGACACCTGACATAGCTASAKTTTTCATCAATGACATTGTGAGACTGCATGGCGTGCCTAAGAGGATTATATACGATCTAGGATCGTTGTTTACTAGACGATTTTGGATGAATTTCCAAGAGGCCTTGGGAACCCAKCTTAACTTTAGTACTGCRTATCACCTRGAGACTGGYKGGTAGACCGAACGAATGAGCCAGACCTYGGTGGACATGTTGMGCATGTACATGATGGACCAACAAAAGTGTTGGGAAGAATTCTTGCCACTAGTGGAATTCKCTTACAACAACAGTTACCAGAGCACGATTAAGATGACGCCTTTCGAGTTTCTTTAYGGCCGACCGTGTCGGAYGCCTTTGAGTTGGGATTGGCTTGAGGATAGGGTCYTGGTAGGACCAGAAGMRATCCAAGAAATAGAATAACAAATGCAAACAATAATACAAAGGATTAAAGAAGCACAGGATCGACAAAAGAGTTATGCCGATGTGCACCATGTCGACCGTAGTTACGAGGTCAGTAATCGTGTCTTATTGCGAGTTAAAACGCATAAAAGTTCGATCAAGTTTGGGAAGGGAGATAAACTCTCTCCTAGGTTCATGGGACCTTTCGAGATTGTGGAGAGAAAGGGGCCTGTGGCTTATCGACTAGCCTTGCCTAATTCTTTGAGGCGTATGCACGTCGTTTTTCATGTATCTGTTTTGAGACATTATATTAGTGATCCTACGCATGTTATTGACATGAGTTCCTTGCAAGTATCGGATGAGGGGGTGCTCACTTCTAAGCCGATTTGCATCTTGGATCATTGTGTTTGACAGCTAAAACGTCAAACGATAGAGCAGGTCAAGGTCCAGTGGGACAATTATAGTCCGCACTCGGCGACTTGGGAGGACGCATATGATATGCACCAGCAGTTTCCATTTTTGTTTGATAGATAGACATATGATACTATGATACACATTATTTTGGCATATATACTGTGAAACTTCAGGACGAAGTTTGGACCAAGAGGGGGTGTATGTAACATCCCGCTCTGGCTCACTGAGTGAACTTATTCTTTGAGGACACTTGCTCGCAAGTGATCCRGATTATTATGCTATTAAAACTTTTGATTTTGATTATGAGGTGTTATGGGATGATGACATGTTKTTTTACCGCCTCGACATAGACAGGTGCTATTGACTTGGTTTTACTAAGTGTGCAGGATTTTGGACCTCGAGGATGCAGAGGCATCAATGGAACCCCTTGKACTCCGGATCGAGTCAGGGAGTGTACCATTAGGGTTTGATTGTTTTACTGTGATATTAGTGCATATGATTAGATGATATGATATGGATATGTTCTGACATGATTTGTCGATGATGCAGGMTGACGATAGCTTGTCGACCAGACTCACATGTGGAGTAAAGGGGTCACCCAYGACTACCATAGATGTTGAGGGAGAGGTGTGGACAACAGCCCTGCCACAGCCTACTATCACTCCCAACATGGCTCGAACTGTAGGTTAACATTTACCTAGTTCGAGAGGACCCACTATGCCGTGAGGGAAGACTGCGACAATCGCTCACGATGATTCTAAGGGACACACAATAAGGCGGGGACCTTATTCCTTAGAGGCCCTTAGTCTCCCACAAGTTCACCTGGGGGAGTATTGACTCCAGGGTTTTTTTATGTCTACCAAGTCAGTCAAGAGGTGAGTGACACCCTTGGAGCACGTGGTGCATCCTGAAGGGCACGCCGTGCAAGAAAAATGGAAAGAGGCGAGTGGCACCCTTGTTGCACATAGTGCATCCTGAATGGCACGTCACGCAAGGGAACAAATGAGGCGAGTGGCACCCTTGGAACACCTAGTGTGTCCTGAAGGGCACGTCGCATTGTTTTGATAAATGAATGAACCTAGATGGCCTTAGGATGAACAATGTGATAAGAATTTTTAAAAACTTTTTCCCTAATAAAATGTCGTCCATCACGAAAATTAAGGTCTAGGTCTAAATCATGCTAGTGGTAAAATTTTATCCTTGTTAGTAAAAGAATTTTGAGATATATATATATATATATATATATATATATATATAATAAAATTTAAAAACAAAATAAATAAAGAGTATGATCTTCGTTAAATCTTGTAACATGGAGGGAGTAGGAAATTTAATTTATTCAAGAAAAAATAAAATATGTTGGAATAAAATAAAATAAAAAAGAAAGGAATTAATTGTTTTATCTTTTTGATAATTTAAGATATACTAATTAAATGAGAAAAGTGAAAAATGGTTAATTTCCACACCTTCTTTTTTGAGTTCTAATCAAAAAGGGGAAAGAGGGAAAATATAAAATATTAGGAAACTAGGAAAAGGGGTAAACATAAAAAGGGAAAAAGGGAACATAAGGGAAAAAGCGGAAAGTCAAACTTAGTAAAGTATCTACCATTTAAGAGCTTTCTAATTTAAACTGAACTAGCAATTTAATGGTGGGGAAAGTCATTAAAACCTGTAAGAGAATTTGGGGACACCTAGGAGTGATTCTAGGAGTAACTCTAGGTGGGTGAGGGAAATAAAGATAATTAATTAATTAAAGAAATTAATTTATGGAGGAATGAAGGGGATGGGTGACACTTGTACGGGGAGGAATTTTTAGGAATTAAATTTTAAAAACTTAACTAAACAAGATTTTTGGAAAGTAAGGAACCACAAAACTCTATATAATGGAGGGAGGAGATGGAGGTTAGATCGCTTCTATTTGTGTAACATTACGCTGCAGAAATATATACTTGACTGACTTAACTTGTGGGAGTTGGGATACCCAGCTTGGTGAGGAGTGGTAGCTCAAACTTGCGAGGCGAGCTGGGAGCTAGTCGAAATCTCTGCATAGTGAGTGTGTGGCCCCTTTACGACTCAGGGGGCTAAGGGGGAAGAAGAGTACCCCTAGCATTGGCTGGAAGGTACCGGTGTAATCTCGTCGGTCGGCACACAGGAGTTGCAAGGAGCACGTGGGACGTCCACTCCGAACAAGAAATGATGTGCTTTCTTCGTTTTGTATGGTAAATTGTTTTAGAACTTATGCTTGAATCTGCATTTTTACTTGGGTGTGTGAACTGATTGTCTAGATGGTTTTCTGAAATTTTCTTAGCCTAGATCGATGATAGATTGGCTCTCATGGCTTCATTTCCCTGCATGTGTTGACCACCTTGCTGTGTTGATTATGACCTCCGTGGTTGTTTATCCTTTGTCCCTAGCTCACCAGTTCTTGCCTAAGAAGTCAGCCAGGAGCCTAATCTACGGTCGTTGCCTTAGCATTACAAGACCTATGGATCTCAGCGCCCTAATTTTCTGTGAGAGGATATGAGCGAAGGACAAACCTATTAGCCGTCTACCCTTGATGTTTGTCCATGGCTGATTGTTGAATTTGCCATCTGGAAAGGACCTCTGCGTGTGGATTATCTTATGTCCTGGTTGGTTTTCTCTATGCCTTGACTGATAGAACCCCTGCAATCATTCCATGACCCTTCCCATTGGATCCTTGTGTTGTCTTACTATTGTTTGCATTGTATTGGGGTATTCTGGCAATGAAAAACGAAATGAATTCATCTTTGCATTTTACATTGGGTATTATGGCAATGAAAAACAAATTTTTTTCTGGTCTGCATTTTTATTTTGGGTATTCTGGCAATGAGAAACGAAATGAATTCATCTCTGCATTTTACATTGGGTATTCTGGAAATGAAAAATGAAATTAATTCATCTCTGCATTTTACATTGGGTATTCTGGCAATGAAAAACGAAATGAATTCATCTTTGCATTTTACATTGGGTATCCTGGCAATCAAAAACAAACTGATTTCTGGTCTGCATTTTTATTTTGAGTATTTTGGCAATGAGAAATGAAATGAATTCATCTCCGCATTATACATTGGGTATTCTGGCAATGAAAAACAAAATGAATTCATCTCTTCGTTTTACTTTGGGTATTCTGCCAATGAAAAATGAAATGATTTATGGTCTGCATTTTTATTTTTTATTTTGGCAATGGAAAAGAGGAATTATTCCTGTCTGCATTTTGTTTTACCTTTGGGGAGAATTTTCCCTTGAGGAAGACTATGTTTTTCTTTAAAAATTTGCTGCCATTTGATCCCTGTTAATGACCACGTTTTGGCTTTTCAATTTATCAAATTTCCTGCTATGAAAGACCATGATTTGGAAATTAAAAACGGACTGTGTTACATGGTGAAATCACCCACGATTTTATCCATTGAAATCACAACTTTACTTTCCATAATGACCACGTTTTTGATAATCAGAAGTTGACTGTGTTGCTGTAGAAATCATTCATGATTTTATCCATTTAAATCACAACTTTACTTGCCGGAATGACCATGTTTTTTATAATCAGAACTTGATTGTGTTGCTATACAAATAACCCACGATTTTATCCATTTAAATCACAACTTTACTTGCTATAGTGACCACGTTTTTGATAATTAGAAATTGACTGTGTTGTCGTCTTAATTGACCACGACTTTCCTTAATCATTGCTTGAGTTGCTATTGACTGACCACGAGTTGGTCTTTCTGCAGTTTTGTTTGTCCATTTTATCCTCCTTCGCATTGAACGCATACCCAACATTCTCTCTACCAATATTTAATTACCACAACAATGTTACTGGCCATGCTGATTATCATGTTAACTGCAATAATAAATGCTATTTTGTTGCCTTATTAATTACTAGAATAATTGTTGGAGCAATGTTAATGGTTAGCAGCCTCCTTTTTATGTTAAAGGCCATGTTAATTGCAATATGAAATGCTATATTTTTGCCTTATTAATTNAGTTGCATGCATTGTGTTTGTGGTCATGTTGCGATGTTGATTATAATGTCATTATTACCTTCCTACATACACACAGAAAAAAAAATAAAAAAATTGCACCTGTTATGTGAGGCTTATTGTCGTAACGAAATGGGAGGTTCGTTACAAAAAATCATCCAATGACAGTGCTTCAAGGTTGATGCAGGAGCATCGCCAGCACATCAAGCGAGCCAATGCAGAGCGCAAGGACAACTGGACAACGCCAGCACAAATTTTGAAAACACCTTGATATTGTTGTGCAAACATTAATGAGTGGATTTAATGAAGTGCACCTTGTGTATTGTAATGGACCTTGAGCGGATAGCTCTCGTCCTTTGAGTAGATAGTCGGCATTTAATAGATTTAATGCAGTTAGATAGGAATTTAATTTAGATTTGATAGTTTTAGCGTCCAAGAGGGAAAACGGATATAGACACCCTCCTTTTTACATTGTAACATTATTCTAGAGAAGCATTCAGAAAGAGAAGAGCAAGCAGAGAGTTGTATGAAGAACACCCATGTACATACATTTGAATTAATATAAGAAAGCTTGGATTCAAATTCATGGTTTTTGTTGTTTCTCTGTGTATTGATGTTATGCTCATGAATGTTTGCTTCCTGTTATACATTTGCTTTTATATGTTGTGTATATGATTTCATGGTTGAATTGAAGTATGGAGGGAACAAGGAATTAGTTTCAATCGTTTCTCTATTCTGAGCCATAGAATTCCTACAAGGAGTGCAGTTGAATTTGTCCGCAAGGAGTGCGTTGACAGAGGGCTTAAGATAGAGATAAATTTTGTTCTAAGTTCCCAAAAGAACAGTTGAACAGAGGAGCCGTGCAAGGAGTGCGCAGGCCAGGTTAAGACTCAGAGTTGCGATTATGAGCAAAGGGAATTAAGACTGCTGCTGCAGGTGTGCACAGAGCTGAAGCTTCAACAATTAGACATTGTTGAAGATTTTCCGCAAGGAGTGCGTGCAAGAGCTTCCTAAAGGGACTCGAAAGTTGTGAGAAAAGCTCAAGAAGGATAGGCCTTCGAGTTCGCCGAAAGAAGGTAAAGATAAAGTCATGCCTAGAAGGCTTGCAAGGAGTGTCGCAGGTTTGTGAGCAAGTGGACGAGTTCTGTGGAAGAACACTTCGTCACTTTGTGGGTTGCACAAGGGAGAAACGGATGGTCGAAAGGGAGAAACGGACGGTCGAAATCCTCCAAGGAGATTTCGCGAAGATCCTTAGGTTGTTGGATCTCACGGAGGTGCAGAGAGGTTACAGTATAAGTATGGTAGAGGTTCGAGGCTCAAGAGGGAGTAGAGCCGTCGATCCAAGCCAGTCAGGGCCGTTGGATCCATCGCGAGATCGCCCATCGGGGTTTCGTGAGAAAAGAGTCGAGGATTTGGCCACGGGAATCGCAATAAGGTGATACACAATATTTCGAGGTTTCATAAATAGTGTGGGGCCATAGGAGTTGGTGACGTGGACAGGTGACAAAAGTCATCAGATTTTCACAGCGAAAGATCCGAGCATTGGACGTCAGGATTCGCGAACCCGCGAAGTCCGGAGTCCCGACGAGGAGACAAGACCGTTGAAAGGTCAAAAGCCGTGATCTCATCGGAGTCTCGGCATATCGGGACTCGGGAGTCTGAGAACCGAGTTCTTGGTATCGCGAGTAGCGAAGTCGTGATAGGAGAAGTCGCGATAGGAGAAGGGTGAGGTCATCGTGGACTTGCATCGGCGTTCAGGATTTCGTAGGATCAACACCCGACCACTGACCTTTGAACTCACGAAGTCGCGAGATCCGATCCTCAGAGAGAGAGAGAAAGGATCACACCGAAGAAAATCTGTGGGTGAATATTTCCCGATATGGAAGTAGAAGGACCTTTGAGTTCTTCGGGCTGTGAGTGGAAGAAGATCCTGTGAGAGCGGACGTGCCAGTGAGAGCGCGACTGCGTCAGGTTTGGTATCAGAGCCTATTGCTTATCTGTATATTNTGTAATTGATGTTAGTTGGATTTATAGATATCGCCTAATTGGTAACTCAGACATGCTAAATTGAGTCATAATTCATGTTAAGTTTGGTTGGTAACTCGTTGACTAATGGAATTTAGACTGGTTAATTGATATGTAATTAACGCCAATTTAAATCATAGATATTGACCTTTTATCCTTGATTAATGGTTGGATTGTTGGCGAAGTCATTTTTAGCTTGCACTTCCCGTTGAGGGTGTTGTTGTTCATTTTAATTAATGTTTGTACTTGGTTTTGTAAAAATCTAATGTGCTTGGTTTCTCACTGTAAGGGTTCTAGTTACTTGTGTAATTAATTTTGGGTGCGTTGGGTTGTTAGGATGATTGTCCTTAGCTTAGTAGGCTTGGTCTGCTTGTGTTGGGTAGGATGTAGACACCTCCTTGTTCCTTAGAATAGTCGCCAGCCTTGAGACTTTAAATGGTCAAAATCGATGGTAACCTGGGCTTGAGCGTTGCTTATGTGTCCTGGAGGTCCTAACCATTGCAAGGTAGGACGGGCAAGAAGTCATTCTAATTCTTTGTCGATTGAATGTCGTACATTGCTTCTAGGTGCTTGATGTGCTTTTATGTTAGATCATTATGTTTATTGTGGCGCGAGTTGCATGCATTGTGTTTGTGGTCATGTTGCGATGTTGATTATAATGTCATTATTACCTTCCTACATACACACAGAAAAAAAAATAAAAAAATTGCACCTGTTATGTGAGGCTTGTTGTCGTAACGAAATGGGAGGTTCGTTACAAAAAATCATCCAATGACAGTGCTTCAAGGTTGATGCAGGAGCATCGCCAGCACATCAAGCGAGCCAACGCAGAGCGCAAGGACAACTGGACAACGCCAGCACAAATTTTGAAAACACCTTGATATTGCTGTGCAAACATTAATGAGTGGATTTAATGAAGTGCACCTTGTGTATTGTAATGGACCTTGAGCGGATAGCTCTCGTCCTTTGAGTAGATAGTCGACATTTAATAGATTTAATGCAGTTAGATAGGAATTTAATTTAGATTTGATAGTTTTAGCGTCCAAGAGGGAAAACGGATATAGACACCCTCCTTTGTACATTGTAACATTATTCTAGAGAAGCATTCAGAAAGAGAAGAGCAAGCAGAGAGCTGTATGAAGAACACCCATGTACATACATTTGAATTAATATAAGAAAGCTTGGATTCAAATTCATGGTTTTTGTTGTTTCTCTGTGTATTGATGTTATGCTCATGAATGTTTGCTTCCTATTATACATTTGCTTTTATATGCTATGTATATGATTTCATGGTTGAATTGAAGTATGGAGGGAACAAGGAATTAGTTTCAATCGTTTCTCTATTTTGAGCCAGAGAATTCCTACAAGGAGTGCAGTTGAATTTGTCCGCAAGGAGTGCGTTGACAGAGGGCTTAAGATAGAAATAACTTTTGTTCTAAGTTCCCATAAGAACAGTTGAACAGAGGAGGCGTGCAAGGAGTGCGCAGGCCAGGTTAAGACTGAGAGTTGCGATTATGAGCAAAGGGAATTAAGACTGCTGCTGTAGGTATGCACAGAGCTGAAGCTTCAACAATTAGACATTGTTGAAGATTTCCCGCAAGGAGTGCGTGCAAGAGCTTCCTAAAGGGACTCGAAAGTTGTGAGAAAAGCTCAAGAAGGATAGGCCTTCGAGTTCGCCGAAAGAAGGTAAAGATAAAGTCATGCCTGGAAGGCTTGCAAGGAGTGTCGCAGGTTTGTGAGCAAGTGGACGAGTTCTGTGGAAGAACACTTCGTCACTTCGTGGGTTGCACAAGGGATAAACGAATGGTCGAAAGGGAGAAACGGACGGTCGAAATCCTCCAAGGAGATTTCGCGAAGATCCTTAGGTTGTTGGATCTCACGGAGGTGTAGATAGGTTACAGTATAAGTATGGTAGAGGTTCGAGGCTCAAGAGGGAGCAGAGCCGTCGATCCAAGCCAGTCAGGGCCGTTGGATCCATCGCGAGATCGCCCATCGGGGTTTCGTGAGAAAAGAGTCGAGGATTTGGCCACGCGAATCACAATAAGGTGATACACAATATTTTGAGGTTTCATAAATAGTGTGGGGCCATAGGAGTTGGTGACGTGGACAGGTGACAAAAGTCATCGGATTTTCACAGCGAAAGATCCGACCATTGGACGTCAGGATTCGCGAACCCACGAAGTCCGAAGTCCCGATGGGGAGACGAGACCGTTGAAAGGTCAAAATCCGTGATCTCATCGGAGTCTCGGCATATCGGGACTCGGGAGTCTGAGAACCGAGTTCTTGGTATCGCAAGTAGCGAAGTCGTGATAGGAGAAGTCGCGATAGGAGAAGGGCAAGGTCATCGTGGACTTGCATCGGCGTTCAGGATTTCGTAGGATCAACACCCGACCGCTGACCTTTGAACTCGCGAAGTCACGAGATCCGATCCTCAGAGAGAGAGAGAAAGGATCGCACCGAAGAGAATCTGTGGGTGAATATTTCCCGATATGGAAGTAGAAGGACCTTTGAGTTCTTCGGGCCGTGAGTGGAAGAAGATCCTGTGAGAGCGGACGTGCCAGTGAGAGCGCGGCTGCGTCAGGTTTGGTATCAGAGCCTATTGCTTGTCTGTATATTTCAGGAAAGAGAAGAAAGAGGTAAAGGGTACTCTGATACACAACGTCAGGTTTTGTATCAGAGCAGGAGGACTCTTTGCATTCTGTAGCAGAGAAAGAGGAGAATTCACCATGCCACCAAAGAGAGAAAGACAGTCACCTGATCCAGAGGATAGAGAGGTGAGAAGAAGAGGCAGGCCGGTAGGGAATCCAGAAATGGAGAGACAGATGAGAGATCTCCGAGCAAGGATTGAAGACATGGAGACAGCTCAGAGATGCACAACTAGTGCAGGGAATTTCAATGATTCGGAGGATGAAATTGAAGCCGAATGCGAAGAGGAAGTTGCAGACGAGGATGCAGCAAATGAACATCTGATAAAAGCTATCGCCAGGATGGGTGCGAAAGCAAAGGTGGACATTCCAGTCTATGAAGGAAATTTGGATGCAGAAGAGCTTCTAGATTGGATAAGAGCTCTTAACACCTACTTCGATTATGAAGATATCGAAGAGGATAAGAAGGTCAAGCACGTTGTTACGTGCTTGAAAGGACATGCAACATTGTGGTGGGACGAGCTACAAGCTGACAGACGCTGCAAAGGCAAGAAGAAGATTAAGAGTTGGGATCAAATGATTGCGAAGATGAAGGCGAAGTTCATCCCAAGAGACTATAAAATTACTCTGTTCAAGCGGATGCAGAACCTGAGACAGAAGTTGATGACAGTGAAAGAATACATAGAAGAATTCTATCGACTGAACATCAGAGCAGGTCATCAGGAGAGCGATGATGAAAAAGTTGCTAGATATCTGAATGGTCTGAGATACAACATTCAGGATGAATTGAGCATGGTAACCATCCGAACGGTGGAGGATGCTTAGCAGATGGCTCTGAAAGTAGAAGAGAAGCTGAGCCGAAATCAAGGTCAGCGAGGGCAAGGCAAAAGTCAGCCCAGAGGCAAAGCAGTTGCCCAGGACAAATACCAGAAGCCCAAGGAAGAATGGAAGAAACCTCAGGGTAAAGTTGAAATAGGTGGAACCTCACAGCGACAGCCATACTTTGAACAGAAAGGACAACATAATGAACAGAGAGGAGATTATGCTGACACAAACACTTTTCCTCATACTAGAGGCAGAGGAAGAGGCCGAGGTGGAGTAATCACATGTTTCACATGTGGAAAGAATGGGCACAGGTCATTTGAGTGTCCAGAGAAAAAGAAGGATATTGGAGAAGCTCACATCATTGAAGCGCAGAGGCGTGATGTTGAGGCCGAAGATGCAGAAGGCGGAAGATCGTTGATGATGCGAAAAGTCCTTTTGACACCTAAGAAGGAGGTGGAAAGATCAGTGCAAAGGACCAGACTGTTCAGAACAGCTTTCAAGACCAAGGACAGGGTGTGCAAGTTTATTGTTGACAACAGTAGCACGAATAATCTCATATCTACAGAGATGGTAGAGAAGCTGGAGCTGGAGATGACTGATCATCCAAGCCCATACAGAGTTTCGTGGCTACAAAAATGACACCAGGTAACTGTTACTAAACAATGCTTGGTTGAGTTCAAGATAGGTGGGTATAATGATAAGATTCTGTGTGATGTTATTCCCATGGATGTATGTCATTTATTGCTGGGTAGACCATGGCAATATGACAGAAATGTGATTCATGATGGGAGAATGAACACATATACTCTGGAGAAGAATGGGAGAACCCATATGTTGCTTCCGATAAAAGATAGGGAAGTGAAGTCAGAAGTGAACAACACAGTACTTCTCATGAGAGTAAAGAAGCTTCTTACGGAGGTTAAGAAGAAAGAAGATCCACAATTCTTTGTGGTCAGGAAATCGAGGATTGTTCTGACTAGCACAAGAGTGGACGATTTATCGGATGAAGTTCAGGAACTGCTGAAAGAGTTCGCTGACATTATAGTGGACGAATTACCCCATTCGTTGCCACCAGTGAGGAGTGTGATTCATCACATAGACCTCATACCAGGAGCTAGTTTTTCGAATAAAGCTGCGTACAGGTTGACGCTGCAAGAAAATGAGGAGGTCAAGAGGCAGGTCTAGGAGTTGATGGACAAAGGATTAGTCAGAGAAAGTTTGAGCCCATGTGTTGTTCCAACAGTACTCAGTCCAAAGAAGGATGGAGGTTGGATAATGTGTACCGATTCAAGAGCGATCAATAAGATAACCATCAGGTACAGATTTCCACTGCCGAGAATGGATGATCTGATGGATTGCCTGAGTGGAGCAAGATATTTTTCAAGGATAGATTTCAAAAGCGGATACCACCAAATTCGCATGAGGGAAGGTGATGAGTGGAAGACAGCCTTCAAAACCAATGAAGGATTGTATGAGTGGCTAGTCATGCCATTTGGTTTGACGAATGCACCCAGTACTTTTATGAGGTTGATGAACGAAGTCCTGAGGGAATTCATCGGGAAGTTTGTCATTGTTTATTTGGATGACATATTGATTTATAGTAAATCAGTGGCTGAACACCTAAAGCATTTGGCCATAGTGATGAGGAAGCTACAACAGGAAAAGCTATTGATCAATATGAAGAAGTCCCCATTTATGAAGACAGAGCTCATTTATATAGGTTTTGTTATTTCGGCGAATGACTTGAGGATGGATCCAAATAAAGTAGAGGTGATCAAGAATTGGCCATCACCGAGAAATATTTTCAAGGTGAGGAATTTTCATGGTTTAGCTAGTTTCTACCGGAAGTTCATCAGGAATTTCAGTGGGATTAGCGCAGCGATGATGGACACAGTGAAGAAGCGGCATAAGTATTTTCACTGGACAGCAGGGGCTGAAAAGAGCTTCAATATGTTGAAGCAGAAGATCACGGAACATCCAGTGTTGGTGTTTCCGAATTTCCAGAAAACATTTCAGGTGAAATGTGACGCAAGTGGATTTTCCATAGGAGCGGTCTTGAGTTAGGAAGACAGGCCAGTTGCATATTTCAGCGAGAAGTTGGATGAGGCGAAGATGAAATACTCCACGTATGATAAATAATTTTATGCTATCATACAGGCGTTGAAGAAGTGGAGGCATTACTTGATCCCAAAAGAATTTGTATTGTACAGTGATAATCATGCATTGCAGTTTGTGACTCAACAAGAGAAGTTGAATCAGAAACATGCAAAATGGATAGAGTATATGCAGAATTTCATGTTTGTCATTAAACATATTTCAGGTACTGCTAACAAAGTGGCTGATGCTTTGAGCAGGAAGTGTTTGTTGTTGCCGGAATCCCGAGTCAAAACATTGGGTTTTGAAAATCTCAGGGACATGTACGCAGGTGATGCAGATTTTGGAGAAGCGTATGAAGCAGCTGAGAATCCAGTTCTCAGAGACAGAAGCCCTTGGATAGACTATATGATCTAGGAGGGATTGTTGTTCAGAGGCAATCAACTGTGTATTCCAAAATGCTCCATGAGGGAGAACTTGTTAAAAGAGAAACACAGTGGCGGATTAGCAGGACACTTTGGCCATGACAAAACATTGGAGAAGCTGAATGAGTCATACTTTTGGCCGGGGATGCGAGCATATGTCAAGAGGTTCGTTGATAGATGTAGATTTTTCCAACATTCGAAGGGTAAAAAGACGAATGCAGGTTTTTATCAACCATTGCCCATACCAGAGAGGCCGTGGGAGGCGATAAGCATGGATTTTGTATTGGGTTTTCCAAGGACACAAAGAGGTGTTGATTCCATCTTTGTGGTGGTGGACAGGTTTTCTAATATGGCACATTTTATACCATTCCAGAAGACCAGCGATGCGACTCATATCGAAAATTTGTTTTTCAAGGAGGTCATTCGACTTCATGGATTGCCGAAGAGCATAGTTTCGGACAGGGACACAAAATTCATAGGGCATTTTTGGAGGACCTTATGGAAGAAGATAGGAACTAACTTGGTGTTAATTTATGATTATCATCCTCAGATAGATGGACAAACATAAGTGGTCAACAGAAGTCTGGGAGACTTGTTGAGAAGATTGGTGATAGAGCACCATAGCAGATGGGACCATGTATTACCACAGGCAGAGTTCGCATACAATGATTCAGTGAATCAGAGTACAGGGAAAAGTCCATTTCAGGTTATATATGGAATGCAGCCGAGAGGAGTTTATGAGTTAACAGATTCAGAACAGACTGCTACTAGCAACGCTAGTGTAGAAGAGTTCGCCGAGGCGATGAAGGAACTTCACAGCAGAGTGAAGCAGCGGCTGATAGATTCAAATCAGGAGTATAAGCGCATAGCAGATTAGCGTCGGAGACAACTTCAGTTTGAAGTTGGTGATCTGGTTCTAGCACATTTGAGGAAGGAATGGTTCCCAAGGGGAACATACAATAAGCTAAAAATGAAGAAAATCAGACCATGCAAGGTCTTGAGAAAATTCGAAGAAAATGCTTATGAGATTGAGTTGCCGGATGACATCAGAATATCTTCGATATTTAATGTCATAGAATTATACATGTACAGGGCTGGAGAAGCAAAGACTGGAACTGAAGAACCAGTGATCCAGTGGGTGAAACAATTGCCAGTTGCAGAAAATCCACAGATGGAATGCATACTGGACAAGAGAGTAGGAAAGAAGACCAGGAGAAAGGAGTACTATGAGTATCTGGTCAAGTGGAAGAATCACCTAGTGGAAGATGCCAGCTGGGAGAGCGAAGCAGTGATACAGAAGCATGGACATACCGTGCAGGAGCTCGTGGACAGGAGCCCATGAAAGTTTTCAAGCCGAGGAGTATGATGCAGGAGCATCGCCAGCACATCAAGCGAGCCAACGCGAAGCGGAAGGACAACTGGACAACGCCAGCACAAATTTTGAAAACACCTTGATATTGTTGCACAAACATTAATGAGTGGATTTAATGAAGCGCACCTTGTGTATTGTAATGGAACTTGAGTGGATAGCTCTCGTCCTTTGAGTAGATAGTCGGCATTTAATAGATTTAATGCAGTTAGATAGGAATTTAATTTAGATTTGATAGTTTTAGCATCCAAGAGGGAAAACGGATATAGACACCCTCCTTTGTACATTGTAACATTATTCTAGAGAACCATTCAGAAAGAGAAGAGCAAGCAGAGAGCTGTATGAAGAACACCCATGTACAGGCATTTGAATTAATAGAAGAAAGCTTGGATTCAAATTCATGGTTTGTGTTGTTTCTCTGTGTATTGATGTTATGCTCATGAATGTTTGCTTCCTATTATACATTTGCTTTTATATGTTGTGTATATGATTTCATGGTTGAATTGAAGTCTGGAGGGAACAAGGAATTAGTTTCAATCGGTTCTCTATTCTGAGCCAGAGAATTCCTGCAAGGAGTGCAGTTGAATTTGTCCACAAGGAGTGCATTGATAGAGGGCTTCAGATAGAGATAACTTTTGTTCTAAGTTCCCAAAAGAATAGTTGAACAGAGGAGCCGTGCAAGGAGTGCATAGGCCAAGTTAAGACTCAGAGTTGCGATTCTGAGCAAAGGGAATTAAGACTGCTGCTGCAGGTGTGCGCAGATTCGAAGCTTCAGCACTTAGACGTTGTTGAAGATTTTTCGCAAGGAGTGAGTGCAAGAGTTTCCTGAAGGGACTCGAAAGTTGTGAGAAAATCTCAGGAAGGATAGGCCTTCGAGTTTGCCGAAAGACGATAAAGATAAAGTCGTGCCTGGAAGGCTTGCAAGGAGTGTCGCAGGTTTGTGAGCAAGTGGATGAGTTTTGTGGAAGAACACTTCGTCACTTCGTGGGTTGCATAAGGGAGAATCGGACGGTCGAAAGGGAGAAACGGACGGTCGAAATCCTCCAAGGAGATTTTGTGAAGACTCATGGGTCGTTGGATCTCACGGAGGTGCAGAGAGGTTACAGTATAAGTGTGGTAGAGGTTCTAGGCTCAGGAGGGAGCAGAGCCGTCGATCCAAGCCAGTCAGGGTTGTTGGATCCATCGCAAGATTTCCCATCGGGGTTTCGCGAGAAAAGAGTCGAGGATTTGGCCACGAAAATCGCGATAAGGCGATACGCGATATTCCGAGGTTTCATAAATAGTGTGGGGCCACATGAGTTGGTGACGTGGATAGGTGACAAAATTCATCGGATTTTCGTAGCGAAATATCTGAGCATCGGACGTCAGAATTCGCGAACCCGCGAAGTCCGGAGTCCCGACGGGGAGACGAGACCGTTGAAAAGTCAAAATCCGTGAGCTCATCGGAGTCTCGACATATCGGG
>JZKD02S1961172.1:14470-36207 GCA_000966675.3 Picea glauca
CGTTAAGTTTCAGATAGTGAGGGGGGCGTGCGGAATTTTTAATAACTAATCATTTTGTTTGATGTGAATTTGGATGGGACGTGATGTATGAAGGTGTGTGTGGGGTTTTGAATGGGGTAGACTTAGGATAGCATGTTTTTTAGTTTTTAAATTTTTTGTTATTTGTTTTTGTTAATATTATTTTTATTGTTTACGTTTTTGTTTAGTTATTTTATGTTTGCTTTTTTGTTTTGTTTTATTTTATTATATGTTTTGGTTTTTATATTTTGGTTTTTATAATTTTTGTTTTTTATATATGTTTTTGTATTTTATGTTTTATTTATTAAGTTTTAATTTGTTTTAATGTTTTTCTTTTTATTTAATTTGCTTTGTGTTTTTTTAATATTATTTTAGTTTTAATTCTTTTTAATTTAATTTTTAATGTTTTATGATTTGTTTTATTTGTATTATTTTTTAATTAATTAAATTCTAACCAATTACTAACTTAGATTTTTAACTTAATTATTAATTAATTAATAATTAATTAATTATTAATTAATTATTTATTAGCTAGTTTAACCTATTCTAATTATACTAACATTACTATTATTTAATCTAATTAACTTATTGTTATTTTTGCTTTAATCCTAAGTTTATTTATTCGTGAATGGGTGGTGGGAGAGATGTGGCTCAGGGACGAAAAGACGGGGAATGAGTGGTGCAACGTGGATGAAGGATGCAGCAGGGTGATGGGGGATCAAGCGAAATTAATGGAGGGGAGAAACAGGATCAACTGAGCTAGACTTCGTCATCACGATAGAAACGCCAAATCAATAGTCGAAGAATAGAGTTACCTATGATTATAGGTCCCCAACAATCTGGATAATATTTTTTTATTTGAAATAACCCTGCTATGGTGCATCGATTGCACCTGTTGTATAAAATGCACTAGTGAATTATGTATTTATAAAAGAACCAGTGTAAAACATTCGCTAAAATATCTACCCACTCGCTTCCAATAGTTTCATCCGCTATAAACATATTTTTGGGCTATTTTTTTAGGGGCATCCGCAAAAACCTCCGCCAGAGGGTATTTTCCTTATAGTGTAGCCTTCCATTCACAATGAATTTTCAAAGTAGGTCGCGGTGAGATAATCTGAAGTAGAAGCCCCGAGAAGGAAATCTGATATCAAATATGACGATACGGAGGAGTTCCAAGGGGAATCTAGACCATCCATTGCAATGGATTCTTCTGAGTAAGTGATGGACCATCCATTTATCACAAGGGGTAAATCGGAATATATCATGGGGATAGACATTGAGGAAGAAAACTCCATATGTATATCTAACCATATATATGTAGGGGATGAGGAAGTCTTGAGCAGAGCTCCTGACCATCCATCATGATGACCTTTCGGGATTGATTAGGAAATACATCCCAAGAGAGGATCTCAGAGGGGACACACTAATCATTGATATGTCAGAATCGGAGGAGCTATGAGTGGATATTGTTCATCCATCGCAAGGAACCTTTCAGGGTGGATTATGGAGACATACCTCGACAAGGATGCTCTAATATAGAACCCAGATTGTCAATATGCCAAAGTCTAAAGAACCTCGATGGTGAAGGCCTATGACATAAAAGTTCTGATAGAGCATGGGAAGAGATATGACATGTCTAATTCCACATATGCACCACCAAGTTTGACGTGTATATTAGAGGGCCACGTCAGTGCCATGTGGGATAAATTTTGATGATAAGGTACCACGCGGATGACACATGGCAATGAAGTGACCCAAAATTTGAGAGGTCATAACTTTCGATCCAGAGCTCAGAATTGAATGAAATCATGGTCGTTGGTAATATCTTGATGAGAATAAGATGATGGTGTCATTGAAAATAAATTTTGGTGTTCTTTAAGGAGAACGAAACTTTATTACCCCATTCCCTTAAATACTACTTAGTCATTGGGTTTGTTACAAAAATGAACCTATATTGAGAATATATTTAGTTTTCTCTTATTTTACCTTACACAGGTAATAGTAGGATGGTCCATGAGATCTCCACTTAACAATATTATCCCATGTTAATATTTTACCTCTCACCATCAGCGAGAGAAAAAAAAAAAAATTTAGCTAGATTTTGTTCTTCCAATTTTTTTTCCATGTCTCTTATTTAGAGAGATCAATGTGCCCCGCTAACAATCTATAAGCCTCCTTGATGGTGAACACACCCCCTGGTCGATATCTCCATTTTATTTTTTTCCAGGACCTCGCTATTTTTTATTTTTTGATCAGACATTTCCTCCCAAAAGCCATCCTACTCTATATTCTCTAAGAGTGGGGGGAATTGTTCTTTAAGGATCTAGGCTCTACATTTTTGGTTTCAAACTAAAGGATTCCAGTAATGAAAGAGTATATTTTTTTCAATATTAAGCATGGACACCCTTAAACCCTGTAATCTGTTTTGGTCCTTCCATTTGGGTAGCTACTGCCAAGCTACATCCCTGAATAAAGCAGTCTTCATGTCCCTTATTTCCCAAAATAAATGATCTTGGATGAGATGCTTATTTTTCCATACCACATTCTGAATTAGAGATCATGTATCATTTCCATCCATTCTGATTAAATATTGATCTGCTAGGAATGCTCCATATTTTCTTTTCCAGAGTATTCCCCCAATTTTTTTTCCATTATGTAGCCATTTCCACCAATTTTTATCTCCAAGGACTGAGCTAATGGTTTCGGGAACTATTGGGTCGAGTCCTCCCGCTAGTTTGGGAAGACATACTTTTTCAAATGAGACTAAATCCAATTTTTTTTTCTTATTTTCACCTCCTCGAAGGAAATATATTTTTAAACTTTGAACATATTTTAGAATACATTTATGGGAAGCTATTGCAAAAAAAAAAGTAAAGAGGAAGTGCTTGAAGGACATATTCAACAAGAATCAATCACCCTGCTATGTTGAAAGAACCGAAATTCCATCTAGACATATTATTTTTTGTTCTTGAGAGAAGTTGCTTGTAAGAGGCATTATGCATAACATTGTTAACAAGAGGGGCTGTTAGGTATTTGGATGGGAGGGAGCTTCCTTAGAATCCAAGGATTATTGAAATATTGACTTGAACAATAGGAGGAGTATTAAAAAATAAAATTTGATACTTACCCCTCTTTAGCCTAATTTTAAGATTGTTGAGAAGCTATTGAAACCTATACATGGGAGTGTCCTTGTTTGTCACTTCTTCCTACCACCATCTTGTAATGTTCCCCTCAAATGAGGGATCATACAACTAGAATACCTTGAATTTTAAGGCATGATTTTTTGGACTTCCTTTCATGTCTCTCTCTAGGCCACCAAGAAGGGAACACTCCTTCCTTGGACACCCATAATGAGGAAGGAACTCCATATTTAAATTCTTAGAAATTATTTATCTACAACAATTTATATTGTAAACAGGTGCTCCATAAGTAAATGTTTAGAAACATAGTWAGCCACAACAACTTCTATTATAAACATGCACTCCATAATTAAATGTTGATAAATTTAGTTATCTACAACAACTTCTATTGTAACTAGTTAATAAAAGAGAAGTAAAAAGATTTCTTGTTGATAAAAGGTGCTCATCTCTCTCTCAATAGATTTGATAGTCTTTTTTTGGTCTAATATTTTTCTCTCTTATTGTGTGTTCTCTATTTTTCCTTTGTGTTTATTTTTTTTATCTTTTTCCTTAGATAGTGCATGTAATTTGTCTATTTGAGTTTAAAAAAAAACATCCAGATGAATTGGTATTAGAGCTTGGATCTTAATAGGATTACTCTCAAACATCAAGAATTATACAAGAAGTCATCCACCCTTTTCAAAAAAAAATTCCTTGATTTCAAGTTCTCAAATCTCAACACTCTTCCTCAACATTTTTGTACCCACCCTCCTCGAGGTTTTTTAGCACACCATTTCCAAGGGTTTCAATGCAACCTCTTTTTAGTGTTTTAGTGTGGGTTTTAGTGTACCTTCTTCTCAAGGTTTTAGGGCTCCCTCTTCATAAGGTTCCAGTACCCTCTTCACATGCTTTCAGTGCACCCTCTTCATGGTTTTGATTATTTATTCTTCCCTGCATCTCTTAGGTTTTCCAATTGGTTTATGGAAATGTGCATAACCTCTTGGATGTACTAGTTGTTGCACCTTGTCTATCCAGTCTTCCATTCTCTCTGTATGCTTCTGATATATGGTGCTACTAGTTTCTTTGCCTTTGATTGTCACTACATGCTTCAGATCTAGAGGGTGCCTATAATTATTGGCCTCGCTTCTCTATGATTCTTGCAATTTGATGCTCTCGTCCTATGTTTTGAGTGCATTCAAGGTCATATTTTCCTTTTTCACAATGCCCAACTTCATATTGAACCAGTTGGTGGATGAAAATCATGTATAACCATCCACAAAGGACTCACCATCCAATGTGTTTTTAATACCCCCCAAATAAGTTATTTAGTAAGTTAAATAATTTCCTTAAGTGGAAAATTTGAGTTTAGGATTAGTAGGAGAAAAGTGACTATTGTTAACGTAAATTAAGGGAAAAATATTGAATTTCCAAGTTTCCTTTAATGTGGACATATGTAAGAGACAAGTATGTTTATTTAATTAATAAAGGGGACAAAAGAAAAAACCAAGTTAAAAAGAGATGGTCATGAATCCATGATTGGGGAACAAGTTGGAACTAACCCTGGGCATGAAAGGACATGTGTCAGAAGTCAATTTTGGTGATTGAAACACATGTGTTAGAAGTCAATTTTGGTGATTGACACGCCCTAAAAATAAGGGATTTCCAAAGATGCCAAAATTCCCAAGGAGGGAACTGCTAAGGACACAAAAGTATTGTTGGAACAAGAGGCTCATTTCACCCTTATGGATTCATAATCAAGCTTGGGGGTGATTGGATCAAGTGGTTTGGCTGATCCATTCTAAGTTTGGGTGGAACTTGGTTACTCCTTTTGTTTTCAAAGTTTTTCTTTAAACTATTTTTAAAGTTAATAGATGAGTTTAATGTTGTTACTGAAACTATGAAGTGTTATTAAATATGATAATCAAGGTAATTTATAGTGGTTACTTTTAAAGTATTATGGAATGGAAAGTACTCTCATATATATATATATATACTTTTTCTAACAATTTGTATAGAATTCATGGAAAAATTGCATAGGGCTACTTACAAAAATTTCTCGGATCTACCTTATAAAATCATTTTTAGATACTTGTCATGAAGGATACAATACATAAATTTCATTATTACAACCATCGAATTACGAATCCAAAATTCTCATACACAATGTTAAGAGGGATAAACCAATCTATGTTATTCAAATATTGTACAGGTCACTGTTGAATAAGTGAAATAAACCAAATGAAAGTGACATTGTTCTCCTCCAAATTTTGGAGCTAGTAAAGGAACCCAAGTACCTTTCCATCCTTTGTTTATTTGTGTGCCAAGGTGTGATAATTGATACCTGAAATGATTTGGTAATAAGTGGTTAATTTTTTATTCTACAAGATATAGAACAGTAAGAAAAGAGTTTATAAACGAATTAAATAATACTTAGACTGGTATAGATGTGGAACTCAGACTCGAAATAGATGATCCAAGAAAAGGATTTGGAATTGGATGAAGACTGATGGGTTGCTCGCATAAAAGAGAGGTCCATCATTAGTTCATTGTATCCATAATGTGTAAATAAATATAAGCAATAAAGAATATTTTCTTCTTGTCTATGAACGAAAGAAAATTATTTTCATATCAATCAAATGATAATACAAAATACTAAAGACTAAAGTCTAAATTTAAAATATCAATGCACAAGTAAATTAAATGTTACAGACTAAGCAATCAATCTATTTCGATACACTGTATTTTCGTTAGCAAAATCGTGCCCTTTTATGAAACATTTATATGAGATAAACCTTGTAGTGTGAGTATTTAGTCAAAGAATAGATATAGGATAATGAAATTCTAAGCACATGGACTTACATTTTACGTGTATAGTCCTCTACAAGGAAAATGATCACCTGAAAATTATATAAGGAAATATAACTAAAAATATATGAAATGCATGCAAACATGAAGACTATTAATGAAACTATTGTTGGTTGTACACTCTAACTATGGCGAGTAAGATTCGATTTAAGGGTATAATTGTAACCATCACTTGAACTGACAGAGGAATTAATAAATAAAGCAGAGCCTGAATAAGCCAGGGATAAATTCTCAGTTCATAAAAGATTATAGAATCGTGGAGCTAGGTGATGTTTAAACGATAACAACTGGTAATGGAAAGAAGTCACTTAGGCGTATTCAAAAATGAAGAGAGAAAGGGAGTTAAAAAAAATGATTAGTTAAAGAGTATTTATTAAAGCTTAATAATGATAAGGAGCAACCCTTACTTTGGTATGGGATTAGTACCAGACCAAAAAGAGGTATGGGTTATCCGTCCAGATGTTTATAAAGAAACAATCCGATAACAATAAGTTCAAACAAATGAAAATAAAGTAAGACAAAGCGTTAACCTCATTTAAGATGCACAGGAAACTAAGAATTGTTCAAGTAAAACCCAGAACGCAAGTTATAACTTGAAACCTGGGAATGTAAATACTGGAAACAAAATAATATGTCGGACGTGACTGAGGCCATAAGCCACTGACAGTTCGAACGACGAGTATGAAAGGGAAGGATAACAATAACAAATATAGAGGTACTAGAATAGCCACAAATTTGTGGTTGGTGAGCGCCAAAAGGATGGTTCGCAAAATCTGAATCGTTGGGAAAGAGAAACGGCTCAGAAGTGGATGGAAGGAGTCGGAAGGAGTTGGCTTGAAGGAGGCAGTGTGTCCAGAACGTGGCTGGTGAAGGCTAAAGGTTTAGGTTGGCATAGAAAATAAAACCCTAATCACTCATACATAGCAATCAGTTAGCCACCATAGTAAATTTTAAATATGATTAAGTAAAAGTAAAAAATAAACATGTAAATTGATGTCTTTATAATAGGGAGGAATGATGTCTTTATAATAGGGAGGAAGTTTGTGGTTGAAATCACAACCATTGATTTAATGGGACTACTAAGAATATTCCATCAATATTTAATCTTGTCCATACAAAATTGATTAAGCACTAAAAACCTATTAAACGTGCCCATGGTCAATACGTGTATGCCTTTCGGCGTAAATATACTAGCACGGACACAAATTTTTGGCTAGTGAACGCCTAAAGGACAACTTGCAAAAAGATGGCTTGCAAAACCTGAATAGCCGGGAAAGACAAACGGCCCAGAGGTGGACAGAAGGAGTCTGAAGGAGTTGGTTGAAAGGAGGCAGTGTGTCTAGAACATGGCTGGTGAAGGCCAAAGGTTTAGGTTGGCATAGAAAATAAAACCCTAATCACTCATACCTTGGCAATCACTTAGCCACCATAGTAAATTTTAAATATGATTAAGTAAAAGTAAAAAAATAAACATGTAAAGTGATGTCTTTATAATAGTGAGGAAGTTAATGGTTGAAATCACAATCATTGATTTAATGGGACTACTAAGAATATTCCATCAATATTTAATCTTGTCTATATAAAACCTATTAAGCATTAAAAACCTATTAAATGTGCCCATAATCAATAGGTATAACCTTTCAACATAAATATAATGATAGTTAGAAAAACAAAACAATAATAAATATTAAGCATTTAGTTAACCTGGATCTCGAGACTTAGATAATGGATAGGGAAAAAATCATTACTTATGACCATTATTGCGATATATATATATATTGAAGGACCTTTAAAATAAAGAGATATTGTTCATACCTCCGTTGTCGACCTCAGCGTTGGAGTATTAACCAGGAAAATGATCGAGGATGTCGAATCTCTCCTTCTGACCCTATTAATAGTTTTCCTTGCATAATTAAAATGTATACATAGGAAAGAAACAACATTCCTATTCAGGACTTTGCGAGGGACATTTAAAAGCATAGACACAAACTAATACCAGGAAGGATACGGGTTTAAACCTTAGGAAAGAATGATTCAGAGCAACTGAAACCTCTCAGATAGGAGAGCCAGGGTAACATTCAGTGTTCATTAAGAAACAAATGAACGAAAATATGTTTGATGGTTTCAAGAAAACTTCACTAAAACCAATGTATTGTCATGATAGTAATAACACCTAAACGTTTGAGTACTACAACATGTGACCAAGGTAGCATGGCAAGCTAGTAATGGATTTCTAGATGGATAGACTAATTACATGTCGGGTAATAGAGCAAGTGTGAAGTATGACTTCGGTATATGCAAACTTTATATACATTCTTCAATGCTCAAAGTGTAGAATAAAATTGGTAAGTCCATATTTTTGTTAAAGTTCTAATTTGAATTTAAACACCTTAGATATATCCATTGCATTACATTAATACGATTGGAGGATATGTACATATACATACATGTTAACTAAGTGGATACTGTTATCTAGGAACTTTTTTATGATGAATCTCAAATTTATGAGATATGCAATGAGAAGATGATTAATTTAGGAATTTGACAAATAAAGAGTTGAAATTATAATTTAAAGTAGAATGCTAGGTAACTTGTATCTAATGGTTTTGTTTTATTGATATATATTTTCTTTAGAGACAAGTAAATAAGAATAAGAATAAAAAACAAATAAAATATGGAATTTGGAGTACATTACAGTGTTTACATAAATTTAGGATTTAGCTATGGCTTTTCATGAGACGAGCCCAAAAACTCATGTATATTGATACACATTTTCAATTTCCCAAGTTTTCAAGACAAATGAAAGGAGAGACTGTTAATTCTTGGATCCATATTCTTTCCACCTAATGCAAGACATGTCCCAAGATCAACGAGGACATAAAGCTTTAGATTGCAAGCCTGCAGTTGTAGGGAATTGCACAAGCTTGGCGGGATACTTAGCTTTAGAATTGTTTGTTGGTCATCGAGATAGGTGAGCTAGTAGATACAACGCCTCCATGCCTCTCTTCTTGGGATGATTTTTTCCATAAATTAAGAGACCACTTCTATCCCCCGATATATTGCTAGAACCTCCTTTCTAAATGGTTACAGCTTCAACAAATTGCAAATCAATGAGTACAAAGCTACATCGATTTATTATGAAAGTTGTGCATCCAGTTGTACATTTTTGATATGGAAGAGGTACTAATTGTTAAATTTAATTATGGTTTATTAATAGTTTTTTGTCATGAATTTGATTTTTTTGATAGTTCTTCCTTGGACAAGGCCTTTCTTTGGGCCTTGGTCATGGAGTGTAAAGTGGTTCCTCAAATCCTCTCTCCCAAAACCCGATATGGTCCTTCTAATGTTGGTGCTTCTAATGTTTTTCCTGCCTCTCTCTCTACACCTTGAAATGTGTCTTGTTGTACCTTTCAGAAAAGAAACTTGCATGCATTTTTTAGCTATCGGCACATAAGAATCTTCACACCAACAAAAATTTATTTTTAGAAGTGCTTCAACGATATTTCCCTGAACCTCCTGACATAGTTTCTCTTAAAAATACTATATAAGTTGACCCATCTCTAATATTGATGACCTCTATTGAGCTCGACACCTCTCATGTGCCCATGTTCACACATAATTTTCAAATAAAGCATGAGTTGGCTACTCTTTTCCTTGAAAATCGAAACCAAAAGGACCTTGTGTCCGAGGACTTGGTCCAACACCTTCACCTCCCCACCACTTTGCACCCAACCCCATAGTAGTTAGGTTGGGTACAAAAGGAAGGCCTTCGAATCACTGTCTCCCAGTTTTGTGCGATGAGCGTTGTTATTGGACCTTTATAATATAGGGAGGTGTGTGATGTCTATCGTCTATATTTTGTCGATGATTTACTTGGATTTCCCTACTAACAATCCCATCACGCTATATATGATGATAAATCTCATAAATGCCACTTGAATCATGAGGGGCACGGCTATTTTATTAACTTATTCTTCTCTTAAATCCACACATCCTACTATAGAACACGAATTCATTAATAAAGTCAATTTGAACCAATGCATCTCTTTGCACTTGGTTCACCCCATTAACATTGATAACTGAACTAACTATGTACCCCCTTCCATTTCTCTCCTGATCCAATAATGTGTAGATGTATGCACCCAACCCATGATATTGTCTCAATCTTTCTCTATTGAGCACACACTTGATCTAATTCATGGTGCTTCTTTTCCCAACACCCCATCCTATCGCATCGCTCCCCAAGAGGATGTTGAGATAGAACTCTGAATTGGTCAACTTTAAACTTGGGACATATTTCACCTTCATCATTGCCATGTGCATCCCCCACATTTATTATCCCAAATAAGGATGATTCATAAGGGTTCCTAGTGACCAACTATTGTTCCCTTAATAAATCCACTGTTAAAAACTCCTACCCTCTACCCTGGATTGTAGATTTGCTCGACAACTTGCAAGGGGATTATTCCTTCACAAAGATGGATTTGAAAGTTGGCTATCATCAAGTTTACATTAATTTAGTAAGTCACTTGGGTAAGTGAGTAGTCATTTATCTTGATGATACCTCGGTATTTAGTACTTCTTGGACAAAATCTCTTCAGCGCATTCACAACATCCTTGAGCTACTATGGGAACATACATTTGAAGTGAAGAAATCCTATTTTGGATAAACATTAGTTCCATATTTGGGAATCATACTGGACATAGAAGTGATTCAATATCATCCATCTTGGGTACATGTTTTGGCACAATGTCCAGTGCACTGCAATGCCCACGAACTCTAGATTTTGGGGGCAGAGGTTGGGCACCACTTCTTTCAACTTGGGACAAAATTATGCTATGTACTTCTTGTGCATTGTATATATATGGACCAACCCTTGGAGATTGAGATAGATGCATCCCAGTTCACCATCTAGGCTATAATTAAACATGGAGGTCACCTTGAAGCATATCATTTAGAAATTATTGCAAAGACCAATATTAATTATAACACCTATTTGCATATTCTCCAACACAGTTACAATCAGGCCACACACTCCTCCAATGGTTTTTATCCCTTCAAATTTTTTGTTGGGTCTCAACCCATTACGCCCTTGAATATGACCCTTACTCTCAATTCCTCTAGGTCTACACATCAACAACACGAACATCATTCATCTCGAAATTTTATCCAAACCATAGCTTAGCGTCATACTCAAGTGTCATCTTCCTTGCAAGCAACCAAATATCGTTCCAAGAAGAGGTATGATAATTATTTCACTCAGTTGTCCTTTCAGCTGGGAGAATGTGTGTGGATCTTGATGGAAAAGTATTGATTCAAAGGCCAACATCAAAAGTTGCACACATTGAGATATGTCCCCTACAATCTTATCTAATGCATTGGAGAGAATGCATATGTCTTGTGATTTCCTTCATAGCTCGGCATCTATGATGTGCTTAATTTTATGAAGCTCAAGTTGTATTAACCACCTCTTCTTGAAGAAGTAGTCACATTTCATCATCGAGTTGATAATATTCCATATTTTTAGCCTACTCACCTCGCTGACAAAATTATTACCTTCACGACACAAATCGATCACCAACAACAATATATTTCATATCTTGTTAGTCGAAAGGGACAGACTCCATGTCAATCCAAATGAATTTATTCAAAGACATTGAACCACACTTTTCCTCATTTGTTGGCAGAAGTAGGGATGATTTTGTATTTAAAAAGGGAGGAATTGGGCCACTAGGAAGGGCACACCCCTTCCTTGGGAACTTATAATTAGGAAGGTGCTCCATAATTAAATTCTTAGAAATTAGTTCACTACAAAAACTTCTATTATAAACAAGAACTCCATAAGTAAACATCAACAACCTAGTTAGCTACACCAACTTCTATTATAAACAAACATTTCATAATTAAATGATGAGAAAAATAGTTAGATACAACAAATTCTATTGTAACTATTTAATAAAAGAGAAGGAAAAATCTACCTTGCAGATAAAAGGTGCTCCTCTCTCTCTCAATAGAGTTGATGTTTTTTTTCTAGTATAAGTGTTTTCTCTCTTATTTCTTGTTCTCTTTTTTTCCTCTATGTTTCTTCTATTTATCTATGTCCTTAGATAACACATGTAATTTGTCTATTTTATTTTTATATCTGCATACAAATCAATCTCTAAGAAGATCTGTCAATGGTCATATCTAGAGTAAGGGAGAATTGCAACTTCCATGTTCAATCCCAGGATTAATAGGGATTCAAAGAGAGAAAATCCGTCCATCCTGGGCACCACTCGTTTTATTCCTCCTCGAGGATTTTTCCAAGTGTGCAACCCATTAGAAGTTTCCAATTCCACCATATTCATTGTTTGAATTGTTTCTTTTAATCACTAAGATTCAACTTCTAAACTTCCAATCCCTCATCTTCTCTTATCTAGAGAGGTGATAATTTTGAAGTCCCCTCCTACAATCCAATGCTTGTCTCTAATAATAGTTTTGATGCCTTGTAATAGTTTTGATGCCTTTTAGACTCTGAAGGAAGATAATTTTTTTCTCCATTGGTTGAGAGCCATAAAAAATTGTAATAAACCTTGATTCAGTTGATCCTATCAATTGGAATTTAGATAAAAGCATTCTCACTTTGTAGAAGATATAAGTTACCATTATTTTTTTTAGGTTCCATAGTATTTCCAAAACTCCCACCACACCTCTAGCATTGATGGATATTTATTGAAAATCTCACCAACATGAGGAGATCATCCTGGAAATAAATTTACTAGAACATTTAATTTCCTTAATCACAAGAGTGGAAGGTTGTTCTCTAAGAATTTTATTTCTCATAAGTCTATGTTTGTTTTTTCCATTTAGTCCTCTTAAATTCCATGAAATAATATCCATTAAGAACTAGAGGGGGTGGGTTGGAAATTATTTTTCATGAGAGAAATTCCCCCTAAATTCAAAAGCATTTCTCCTAGTTCTTCCAATAACTATTTTTTCCATCGTCTACCTCACTTTCAGTCCTTCTTTATAATTTGGTAGATCTCTTTGAAATTGTTCATTTATACTCCCAAGGAAAAGGAGGTTAGTTTATTTCCTCTTATAGAAGTGCTCTATTTTTATTTTCTCTTAAAGAGTGAAGATTGCAAGAGTTGTAGTTGCTTTTGTACAATGGAGTTAGCATCTTTCTACTCCCACTCGTTTGTTTTTCCTTTCAATTATAGCTCCCAAGTTCCATGTTCTTTGTCTTGTCAATGCCCTATTTCCTCTTCCTTAGGTACAATTTATTCATCTTCTTCTCCATATATACAATCATTGTCATTGCTAGATTTCCCTCATTTTAGTTGCTCCTCTGAGTTTGAATTGGGGGATTTTGTTTCCTTTCATTTTTTTGTCTTTTGGGTCTAGGTCTTATTGTTTTCCTTGTCTCCCTGAAAGTACTTATATAAGAGATTGAAACTATTATGGATCTTGATTCCTTTTATTTTTTTCAATGGTAGTAGACTTTTACTAAGATTTCTTTTATTTGGCACCTTCTCAAAACCATCTACATCTTTCTCTATAGGAACCCTAGCAGGAGTTGGTTTTTCATTTAAAGGGAAATCCCAAAAGAGATGGCCATGTTCATGGAATTTTTGGTAGTAGAATGGGATATGCCCATAGTCAATAGCCTGGATCCAATCCAAATATATGTATCTTAGGCATATGGATTCAAGGAGAGCTTGTGAGACACTCATGTAAACACATATTCAAGCTTAGGAGGTATAGATTCCCTACTTAGTTACTTTAGATGTATTGAAAAAATAACCTAAGGTATTTTTTATCCCTTCTAGGATATCTTCATCCCAAAAATCCTACAACAAAGAATACAGTTGAATCCCAATTGGTGCAGTTGTGAATCCTTCATTGTTGGGGATTTTTTTTAGTCCACAATTGGAGGCATAACCTCACCAAGTTGAATAAATAAATATCATTCTCAAATAATCACTCTCAATCTTCCAAGTTGGTGAATATGGCTATGAAGAAAACCTTTGAGCCTAGTTTTTTATCCATGTACCCTTTCATTTTCCATCATGTGTTGATCCACCAAATCAGGGCTCTCTCAGAAGGCCAAATGCCCATGAACTTACCTATGATTTCATGATATTGCATATATTGAATATGTTCATTGATATAAGTGGACATAATCTCATACTATATTGAATTCCTTAATCTCATACTTAATATTAGTGTAATGGATAGCTTGAGTATATATTTTCTAGATCCCCCTTTCACAGAGTTCTACTAAACATTTTGCACTGCATCATCTACTTATTCATCCTATGTTTTATAATTTCCTACCCCTCCCACTCCTAGTTGGGTTTCCACAACTTTACCTTGAGCATCCTACAACAATTTCTTGTGAGGAATGTGGACATCCTCTACCAAAACATTACAAAAGGAGGGATCAATGCTCCCCTCTCCTTCAACCTCCATTGGATGAAACTATATCAAACCTTGATTGTGTGTCATATCAAAACCTAGAGCTCCCCATATCCCCTGTAGTGTTACAACCACCATATTGGATTAATGGTTTTTTATAGCATTGATATAAACTTACTATGAATTCATCGTTTACAAATTCTAAGGACATTAATTTTCAAGCACATGAAAATGACCACTACAAGTAAAAAAACCTTTTATTGAATCCTTATACTTAAAATTATTGTGCTATGTTGAACCTTATTATTCCTTATGTTTTATTTGGATGGAGTGAACTAACAAATCTACTACCACATAACCACACAAACCCTTGTATGATTACTTGTTTTTCGCATGGAAGGGGCATAATGAGCACATTAAATCCCTATGTATCACGGAGAAATAAAAATAAATAAGAAAATTCTTATATAGATCGCAACTAAATGAATAGCTACTACCTATGTTTTTGGTTATCCTAAAAAGTTCTTTCTTTTAAATAAATTAATTATCAATCCTAATTTTGCATTTTTTTAACTCATCTCTTAGTTAACAAAATTTATTATATGTATAAGAACAACCGCTTAAAAAAATTGATAAGATAAAGCTAATGCATACCAATGTCAACTATTTAAATCATGTTTAATACAAACCCCTATAATGATTACTTGTTTTTGTCACTACAAGGGTGTAATCCACACATTAAATCTTTATTTATCATGCAAAAATAAAAATAAATAATAAAAAAAATATTGTATAACTCCAAAGTAAATGGATAGCTACTACCTATGTCTAACACAAACCATTGTGATGATTACTAGTTTTTCTCACTACACAGGTGTAATTAACACATTAAATGATTACTTGTTTTTCTCACTACAAGGATGTAATTAACACATCAAAGAATTATGTATTATGAAAAACCAAAAAGAAATAATATATAAAAAAAATTATATATCTCCAAACTAAATGGACATTGTTTTACCTATATTCTTAGTTATACTAGAAAAAATTAACGAAACCAATTTTTTTTTTTTATCCTATACTTAAAATAAATCAAAAAATTTAATAATTTTGAAATGTCCAATATTTCAAGTAAACACCCTATTGTTTTTCATATTGTTCTTGGTTAGGAAACAATGCCAAGACACCTTATAGAGGCTTAGAAAAATCCTCCCTACTTTATACCTTAAATTGACTCTTAGGAAACCTTCAATGGTTCACAAATATTTGTTGTTCATAGTTACCTAAGAACAACCTTTAATACACACTAGTAATGTCATATTTAGACGACTAATAAAATACTAAAAGTATCATAGAATTAATAATAGTAAAAGAAAGTAACCAACATGCAGATTCATAAAATAAGTTAATGGGAGATAAGAAAGACATAATATCATAAATAAATCATGGAGATGAGTAGTCCTTAATACTTATTATAATAATAAAATGTATAGAAATGTTATAATGAAGTGAATAGCTTATAAGAAGAAATATTGAGAGTTTACTCAAATTTCATAGCTTAATAGCTTAACATTTTTTTTTTTTAAATAAAAAAGGGTAGTTCCTGCTATATTATAATATCTCAAAACTTTGACAAAATAAATAGAGTCATGGCTACAGTCACCAAAAATGCTTCCGGTAACTGGAAACCAGCATAAGTGGGAGGTAACTAGCAGTTATACAGTAATACAACCATAATAAAAGAGACATATGTCCTGCCCTGAGGAAACCAGGACATATGCCAAGGGTTCAGATAAACTTAAAGCAGTTACACAGTAAAACTAAAAACCTATAAAACATAAGAACCTATGCACCCGGTGATGTGTCGCGCCCTCCAGCTTTCCAGGTCCTCGCCGGAATGGCAAAAGTCTGAGTGCACAGGGGGCACTTTCGCTGAGTTGGAGCCCCGGAGAACGCATCGAGTAGCAGATCCATACGCTGGCCCATGAGGAGGGCCCTATGTTCCAAGTCCGCAATGTGGCTACGGAGCTCAAACACCAAGGCCAGGTGTTCTTCATTGAGGAGAGGACCATGCGTTCCGCCACCCAAGCCACTAGGAGGAGCAGTCTTCAGTTTCACAGCTTCGCCAATGTCGACCTACAGGTTCCTCTGCGCCCCAACCATCTCTGCGCTCACCGTCTTCTCATCACCTGTAGCATTCAGGTCATCCTGCCATGGGATTTCCTCAATTACCCAGCCAGGGAGGTCATCTCCCGTAGTCGAGATATGCTTGGTGCCCTATCTGCTCAGCATCTCCATGACACTTTGCATCTCATCTCGCGGCAAGAACCCAATCGACAGGTCCTCCTCCACGACACAGGATGGAAACAACACCGTGGTCTCAGCCTCCTTCCCTGCCCTGCTGCAGGCAGCGCCCTGCTCGATGATGGTGTCGAGTAACGCCCTCCTCTCAACCCGTGCCTTCTTCCTGAGGATGGACGACGCCAAGGCCAGAGCACGCTCAAGTTCCTCCTCCCGTCGCCTCTTCTCTTTGTGTGCTGCCCAAGCTGAACCCCGTCGAGGCTTTCCACGATGCCTGACCATTTTACCCAAGCCAATGCCAATCAAATGTAGAGCTGAATTGGAAAGAAACCAGGCCGAGAGCGGCTGCACCAGGAGCCTTTCTTTGTTTCTCGGGCTCAAAAGAAAGAAGGCGGGAGCCTTTCTAGACACACATAAAAGCCACCAGCCCTGGAGAATCTTCTCAAAGTGCAGGAAGAAGGCGGGAGATAACCATGGCATAGCCGCACCAGGAGCCTTTCTTCGCTGCTCGGGCCCAAAAGAAATACCGTAACCGAATTTCCAAAGCCTCCGTCCATCCATATTCGCATTGAAACCATGTGCACAGTGGGGGTTAATGGTCGCGCGAGGGAAGCGTACCTCCATCACATAACCACTGTTATGGCCATCCACCATTGTTAATGTGAATGTGTGGGTGGCGGCCATCAGCCATTAAGCCAGGGATGAGTGCGCGTCCAGGTGTCAACTCCAATATGCTGCATGTCACCCCATCCGGGGCAGCTTAACAGCTTAACGTTAACAATGAATCCTTACAGAATATTTTTTCAATGAAGAATATATTTTAACACTAATAAGAAAAAAACAATACTAAACCTATTGTAAAGCATGAAACGAGAATATTCCACAAAAATTAGTTAAAATAATACTCACAAAATAAAACGAATATGACTAATTCTTACTTAATATAATGCTTAGGTACATTCATAAAGAAAACAATGAAAACATGTCTACAAATAATCTTTTATTGTTGAAACCAAGTTATACAGAGGTCATCGTTATAAAGAATAGAAGAGTCTTTGATTGACCAGAAGAAAGGTACATAAAGAAAGAAGAGAGGACAAAATATCCAATGTTTGTGGTGAATTCATTCTCTGTATTTTAATCCACTACAATCAATATGACCTCTTGGACTCTAAGCACTTAGCCCTCTGTGCCAAAATTTTCCAACCCCTTGCTGCTTCTTGAATGATTTTTTTTACACTTTACAGTTAATGAATAAACTTTGGAGTAAATTTCATTTATTATTTTTTCCATGTTTTCCTTGATGTACAATCTTGTAAGCATACTTTTCTTTCAACTCACTTATCCACCAATAGGTCCAAACCATGCTTGATCATCCTCCTTTAAAAATTTTTGTTGACTGTCGGATGATGCCAATGTTAACTAATAACTAATCCGTTGGTTTAATTTAATCCGACAGTTTAACTATCTGTGACTGTATCCGCCCATAACTGCAACTGTCCATAATTGTCCTATACTATATGTATTCATTTCAGATTAATAAAAAACTTGAATTTGCTTGGTGTGAACCATGGAGTTTTCTTATCTGTATTGGTTACAGTGGTATCAGAACCACGTTTTTCTTACCCACGTTTTTTAAAAACTCCATGTTATTGTGTGCTTGCATGAGCTCCAGATTCGAGAGGAGCCACCTGTAACTATGTAGTTGCAGTGTAGTTGCAGTTGCAACAAAGGAACAACAAGTGTCTGAAGGCCCTCCAACGTTTAGTCACTGAGCTTGTGTGCAGGAGTAGCTGTGAGCAACTTACAGAGCAGCCAAGGTTGAAGGTGTTGTGAGATTTTATTTTCTTTTTCTTGTGCAAGTGGAATTTCATTTACAGAGATTAGTTTACAATGCATTCATTAGTATCAATTGTGGGAATAGTGTTTTCTGGACAAGAAAATTACCAAGAATGGTTTCGAAAAATTAAAAATACTCTTATTTTTAATGATTTATGGGAGGAAATTTGTGAAGGAAAGGATGACAATGACCCAGAGAAACCTACAGACACCAGACAACTTGTAATTTGGAAGAGTAAAGATAAAAAGGCACATGCTTTAATTTCTTCCTCATTCATTGAAGAGGTAAGCGGACATATTTTTTCCAGCACCACAATGTTTAAAGAATTAGAGAAATTAAAATATCTTTATGACTCCCATTCAAAGATGGAAATTATATAATTGTTGATGAAGTTGTTTAATTTGGAACTGAAAGATAATAATCCCATGAAGTTAGCTTCCAAAATTAGAGCTCTTTTTCATGATATTGACTCAACTGGTGTCAAAGTTGATTTACAACTCACAACATTTATTAAAGCCTTATATCTTGCCTATTCACATTACTTAGAAACTCTTCAAGCTAGTGGACAGATGAAAGCCATGACTTTTGATACTCTTGTAGATAAAATTATTGAAAGAGAGAAAGCTTTTGGGAAGAAGGAATCTTTTTCCACTTCCACAATTGAGACTTTGTGTCTTGCACAGAAAGAGCAGAAACCTAGAGGAGAGTCTGCTATATTTGACAATAGTCACAAAGGTCGTGATAGGAGACCATTTAGAGGCAGGGGGGTCATTATCATCAAGGAGACAGACGACAAGGTGAGAGACAACAAAAGCATTTTCAGAATGATAAACAATCTCTTAAGTGTTATAGGTGTGTTAAACCGGGTCATACATCTTCTCATTGTCGCACTCCTTGGGATAATATTAGTGAGAAGAAAGAACAACAACTTCCAGATAAAGGAAAACCACTTGAATCTGCCAACTATATTGTTGCACATTGTAATCTTAGTATAAATGAAGTTTTCAGCACTTCTTTTGCTTCTTGGGAAGACACTTGGATTTTAGATACTGGAGCCACTTGCCATATGACCTTCAAAAGAGATTTTTATGAAACATTCAGTAATCACATTGATGGAATAGTTTATTTTGGCGATAAGTCTTAGTTAAATCCTTCAGGAATTGGATCTATTCGACTTCACCTAACAGGACTTATTGATTATATTTTGCTTGATGTTCTTTACATTCCTCAATTAAATAGAAATCTGATGTCTCTCATACATACCAAGCAGCAAGGACATTCTATACATATGTTTGATGGTATAATTGAAATAAGAAAAGCATCTGATCAGGTGATTGTTATGACTGGTGTTGAAGAAGAGAAACTTTTAAAACTAAAAGGGACATCCTCTTTTCAATCTAATTCAACTCTTTTAGGTCAGCACAGTGATAATTTGTCTTAAAGCTTATTGTGGCATGCTCGTTTTGGTCATATTAATTATGATAGTATCTGGATTATGAAACAACAAGGTATTCAAGGGCTTCCTACTATTCCAAGAAAGCTTTCTCCATGTAATGCTTGTATTTTAGGCAAGCATTGTAAACAACCTTTTTATGGATCTACTTCCCGAGCTTCCATGAAGCTAGGTCTCATACACTCTGATTTATGTGGGCCCATGCCTGTTCAATATGCAAATGGTAATAAATATCTACTGACTTTTATTGATGACTACACCAGGATGTGTTGGGTTTATCTGTTGAAAGAGAAATCTCAGGTTTTTGCAACTTTCAAGAATTTTCATTTATGGATTACAAATGAAACTCAACTTAATATTGGCACTCTACGATCAGATAATGGTGGTGAATACACCTCTAATGAATTTGAAAAGTACTTACAAAATAATGGGATTAAACATCAGACCACCGTCCCTTATACTCCACAACAGAACGGTGTAGCAGAGCACATGAACAGAACTTTGCTTAATATGGTAAGGTCAATGATGTTTTTTCAGAATGTCAGGTTGATGTTTTGGGGAGAAGCAGTACTTTGTGCCATTTATATTTGCAATCGTTTTCCTTCTACTGCCATCAATAATAAGTCCCCTTATGAATTATGGTATAATCATCTTCATGTTGTTCAACATTTCAGAGTTTTTGGTTCTCCATGTTATGCGTTAATGCCTAAACAAAAACGCGACAAATTGGGTGCAAAAAGTCACAAATGTCTTTTCTTGGGGTATTATAATACCTCCAGAGCTTATCGATTGTATGATGAGGAAAACAAGAAATCTGTTATTTCAAGAGATGTTGTTTTTCTCGAATTTGCTAAAGATGTTTCTACTATTGATATGCAACTCAATCATTTGGATAGATTCTGTTCCAAGAAGTTTTATTATGAATGGGATAATGATCTCCCACATCCTGAAGGGGGGATTCATATTCTATACCAGTCTATGGATTTTCCTTCAACAACACCAGAGAATGAGACCACATCAAAGAATGAAGAAAAATTGATTGATAGTAATGTTTTTGATGATAATAATGTTTCTGTAGAAGAACAATTGGTTGATAATAATGTTCCTACTGAGGAAAAATTGGAGGATAATAATGGTCATGAAGAACCTACTTCAAACAATCTTGAAACTGAGCAAACATTGCAGCAATCAGTACGCAGATCAACACAAATCAAGACAATGCCAAAAAGGTTTGGTAAATTTGAGTTAAAATTTTCTACTGTTAATGAACCTACTACTTTTGAAAAAGCCACTAGTTGTAATGAATGGAAAGCTGCAATACAAAAAGAGTACGATGCTCTCATTAAAAATGGCACTTGGAGGTTGGTGGATCCTCCTATTGGCATCAAACCAATTGGTAGTAAGTGGATTTATAAAAGTAAATATAAAGTTGATGGTTCTCTTGATAAACACAAAGCAAGACTTGTAGCAAAAGGGTATGCACAAAAATAAGGCATTGATTATACATAAACATTTTCTCCTACAACGAAATGGGGCACTATTAGAACCTTATTTTCTCTTACAACTCAAAAATGATGGAAAATACATCGCATGGATGTAAAAACTACCTTCTTAAATGGACTTTTAAAAGAAGATGTTTATATGTTGCAGCCAAAGGGTTTTTCTGTTAAAGGAAAAGAACATAAAGTATGCAAATTGATAAAATCATTGTATGGTTTAAAACAAGCACCTCGTGCT
>JZKD02S1961184.1:13025-23398 GCA_000966675.3 Picea glauca
GAACAAGCTGCAAAGGGCTCGAGGAATGCCAAGAGGCACGTTTGTCAAAACTGTCCCGATGATGTTTGCCAAGAACACAACTGACACAAACAACATCTATGCATGAAACAAGAGGAAGACCAATCACCATATGTTGATTACATAGTTGTTGCAATGAACGATAGTTTAGATGACCAAACCGCTCATGACAAAGTTTGCTCAAGTCGTCACTATGAGCAACAAAAACTGATGAGAAAGATGATGACCCAAATTTGTCAAACTTGTACAACTTGGTAATATCATCATCAATTCCAGTAGAAAGAACATGCTTAGGATCTTTTAGATCCTTGATTACAACTTGGTGAGGTAAAAAGTCTATGCTTTTAGCTTCACCTGAATGAGTGATTTGATATTCTGATAGAAGGTTACAAGAAAGACTTGGAACACATAATACATCATTGAAATGACCATTTTTTACTTGAACTATTCTAGATCCTTCAACACTAAGAGATCGATCATCACCAACAAATATTTTCTTTGTGTTACATTCATTTAGAGCAGGAAATATGTCTCTATCCTTAGCCATATGATAAGATGCTCTAGAATCAATAAGCCACTCATTAGAAGAAGAAGTAGAAGTTGCATTGAAGGAGAAACTAGAAGCAAAAAATGCATCTCCATGAGAAGAAGAAGAAGTAGAATCAATACTAATGTTGTGCTTCTTCATCACTGCTTCTAAAGCTGCCATATTCTTAAAAAATTTGGACTCATCATGACCATATTTAACACAAAAGTTGCAATGTATATTAGTCTTCTTACTTTTATATTTTTCTCCTTTGTCACCATTAGGAGCAGAAGCTGTCTGAGTGGGATTGGGACCCTTATATTTCTTGTTGTTGTGGCAAGGATGTTGCTTCTTGGGATTCTTGGGTTTATCTTTATGATGGAAAACTAAGGATTTGTTGGAGGTACCTACAGTGCTGATCAATCCAAGTTGTACAAGATTATCTTGATCTCTAATCAAAGGATCAAAAAATTTCTCAAGACTGGGTTTTTGATAAGTTGTCCCTAGAGCCTCTTGCATGGCATAAAAGGTAGATACAAACACATAATATGCACTACCTAGCTTAGAATGAATAAGATAGATGCAATGATATTCTTCTATGTTTATCTTACATTCTTCACATAAAGTTCTGAGTGTTTTAAACTTAGATAGATAGTCTTCAATGCAAGAAAAATCATTTGGACTTAAAGTCAATACTTGCTTTTCTAACTGTTGTGCTCAAATAATATTGTGTTTACCAAACACAAATTCAATATTTTCCCAAGATTCTTTGAGTTTATCAATTGATTGAAGGTGGAACCTTAAATCAAGAGAGATGGACATTCCGATTAATCCGCTTGCTTTGTCATTCCTATTATCCCATTTGAATTTCTTATCAACATCAATGGGTGTTGTTTCCTTTCCCAAGGTAATCTGGTACAAGCCTTTACTTCTTAATAAATCCTCCATATGGGATTTTCATTGGAAGTAGTTGGTGTTGCTAAGAAAGAGATTACTTGTAGAATCCATATTAAATATGCAGATAATATGGATTTAAAAACTAAAACTGATGATTTGTATGAAAATATCTCGAAAAATTATGTGGTTTAAAAAAAAACAGCACTAAAAACGGGCTTTGGATGTGAAAGTTATGCCCCTTTTAAAAAATGCATAAACGATAACCAAAGGACCATGTGGTGGTGTTAGTTGCTTTATGAAGTTACCCACTTTTATAAAGAGAAGCAAGGATCACTTTTACAATGAAGTTACTTTATAAAATAAAATCTGCATGCAAAATAAATATTAAAGCTACTTATAGTGATTCACTTTTATACCTGAAGTGAAATACACTTTTACAATTTGAGCATGAACTTTCAAAAATAAAATTAACAAAAAGAGAGACTTGAACTCAAGACCTCTTACTTAATAAGGAAACTTTTAACCAAATGGTCTAGCAAAACATATTGTATTGTTTAGCAAGAGGATTGAGGTTGTTGTTTTTGTTGTTGCACCTTTTCCTATCTGTTTTTGATTTGCCGAGATCGCACAGTGCATGGGGCAAAGAACATACACAGATCTAAAAGAGTAGAAACCCACAAACAAACAATATAAAACATAAGTAAAACCAAAACAATACTTTGCAAAAATTTAAAAAATGTGTATTCAGGCTTTATACCTCCAAATTTGACTGAAATGGCCGTATCTTGGGCAAATGGAAACCTTTTCGAGTGAAACGAATAGTGTCAGATGCAATGGAATGGTCCTCTCAGCTCAAAAATGTATGGAAATGATAGAAAATGGAGATGAAACAACTCGGCTTCACGATCTCGATCTACAACATGAGCGGGTCTTCAGACAGGTTATGATACCATGTTCGACAACACAGGTATTCAAACAGAGGACGAACACCTTTAGTAACCAATCACATAACCAGATAAAATATCAACACACTGATGTTTTGATGTTGTAAAACCCCTACATGGAATCATCCATGACCCCAAACAATGGGGAAACACTCACAGCCCCAGCCAACGCGACCACTTGGAGCAGCTTATTAATGCAAAAGAAAAAGATTACAGAGAGATTTTACAAGAGAGTTTCTCACAATTGATCATCGAAAAATTAACCTCCATGCTCTTTAAATAAAGATCATGGACCAATCGAGTGTTAAGCCACATATCAATGGCCATTAATATCGAGGAGAATATGAACCGTGAGATCACTCTATGTCGGGAACATATCGCAACCGTTAGATTTCCTAACTACAAATGCATACTAAAGAAACACACTTTTACTTAACGACACATTAGACCAAGTAGATATTAACTAACTCCTAAGTGTCTAAATATCCTAACATTGGGAAGGGAGAAACTATTATAAGTGAATTGAGAAAATTATTTGTGGGTTGAGAGTTCTTAGCTTTAGATTATGTTGGCTAATCGGGGGAATTGTTACTAGATGGAATCAAGACCTATATTTAATTAATTCCTATTCTATTTTTTTAGGTCTATGCATGGAATTATTTAGTATGAGTTTGGGCTTGCCTAAAACTATACCAAACATGTATGGACCTTATGAGGACAAGTAGGCCTTTTGGGAAAATATTTTTAATTTTCAGTGTGTTCATGAAGGTAAGTTGATCCTGGGGGGGATTTAAACCTTACTTTAAATAGAACGGAGGTGTGGGGCACTTCTACAAGGGTTGATATACTTGTTGACTATTTTCAATTTCAATTTGAAGTTGTTGGATTAGTGTACAATGAACCTATCACAATGGGTCCTATGTGGTGAAAGAATAGAACTAGATCTAAAGACATTTCAAAGAGGGAAATTTTTTTGGTGACAGATTCATTCATGCACAATATTGAAAGATACAATTCATGGATTATTCCTTTTAGATGTTCTGATCACAATCCAGTCATTTTGGAATTGGATCATAGCAATCCAAAACTGAGGGCTCCATTTAAATTCCACCATGGTTGAATTGAGGAGGCAAATTCCCAGAATATGGTAAAAGAATGGTGGAGGCACTATGATCCAAATATTGACTCCACGACCTGTGAACACTTCACAATTCATTAAATTTAGAAAAGATAAATTAGCAAGCTAGGAAGGGGTATGATTAAGGAGTAGAGATAGAATTCTCAAAGAAGTAGAAAAAGAGACAGTGGAGATTTTCTCTAGTAATGTCAATGGTACCTTTAATCGAGAAGAGGTATTGGCTTTAAATAATTTACAAAAAAGGAATGAAAAGTTGTTGAGGGATAGAGAGAAGGATTAGAGAATAAAAAACAAGGCCACTTGGCTTCATTTAGTTGACCAAAACATAAAATTATTGCACAAATTTGTTTTTCATGGGAAGAGTATAAATACACCATTTGGGGTATGATAAATGAGGAAGGTTCACAAGTGAGAAACTTCCATGACCTGACTGAGTTGAGAGTTAAATATTTTGATAATGTTTATAAAGAGATAGATAGGGAAAAAATTGCAAAGATTGTTAAAAAATTCACACTCTTTCCCATGTTAATCTTTGATAAGTATAATTAGAGGATCTTTGAGGAGGTGATGAAACAAGAGTTACTAAATGTGTTGTATTCTTTTCATAAAGATAAGAGTCCAGGCCCTGATGGGTGGAATGTGATTTTTTTCCCAAGGTTCTTTGAGATATTAGGGGATGATTTACTTAGAGTGGTAGAATAAGTCAAAACTTCAAGTAAGTTTCCAAGTTATTTTAAAGATACTTTCATATCTCTTATTCCAAAAGTTGATTTCCCTGGCAATTTTGAAGGTTTTAGATCCATTTCTCTTTGCAACGGTGTCTATAAGATTATTTCAAAAGTGATAGTTGTTAGATTGATGAAATTAATTTCTACTTTCATCTCTCCTAAACAACTTCATCAAGCCATAGGTATAGAACAAGAGGGTTTACATTGAATTAATACTATTAATATTCCAAAAATGGTGATAAATTTAGATCTTTCAAAAGCTTATGATAGGGTCTGTTAGTTACACTTGAGATTAATTCTAATCCATATTGGTTTTATTCCTTCCGTTGTCAACTAGATCATGGGGTGTGTGTCTACTACTAATTATGTTTTACTAATCAATGGCTTAGCCTCTATATTTTTTAAGCCTTCTTAAGGAGGTTTAAGACAAGGATGCCCCTTGTCTCCATATTTATTCTCGTTAGTATATTAGGGTTTGAATATGATGAATAATGAAGCTAAAAGGTAGAGACTTATTTAGGGAATTACTGTTGCAGTTGAATCCCTACCTCATCTACTATTTTTTGATGTTTCCTTTCTATTTTTCTTTGGCTCTATGGAATAAGGAAAACATTACATGAATATTTTGCAACTATATAATACTGCCACTGGAATGGAAATAAATATAAAAAAGTTTTCCTTGGTATTTCGTGATATTTCAGAGGAGATGGTTCATATTTTGAAGGGGACGTTCCCTTATAAACATTCACATTTTAGAGATGGAATACAATATCTAGGGTTCAAAATCAAACCTAATGGTTACTAAAAAAAGGACTAGTTGTGGTTATTAGCAAATATTGAGACGATAATTACTTTTTGGTGTAACATAGGGTTTTCAAGAGTTAGTATGTTGGTATCATTTAAATTAGTTTTGAAGGATATACCTACACTCGTTGGCCCATGTAACCAAAGAATTTCCGTAGAAGATTAGAAGGACTTATTTCAATTTCCTTTGGAGGGTGGATAGTGACAAATTAGGCAGTCATGTTACTAACTTGTAGTCCATTTCTAAACCTAAGGAAACAAGAGACTAGTAACTTAAGAATATACATGCTTTTGGTATTTCACTGGTAGAAAAAACTCTTTGGAATATTCTCACTAATTAAATTTTGTGGATGAGGGTTATATTACAAAAGTACATAGCACCGAGGACACTACAAGATTGCATCAGAAGTGCTAGGAAAATCATTCATAACATCTCAAATCAATGGAATTCCTTGGCATTGACATTTCCTATCATCAATACTTATCTCACTTGGAAGGTAGGTAACAATACTCAGGTAAGGGTTGGATCTTATGAAATCATGAGATATGGTAACATCGTATTTATTCCATATCATTTGATACATTACTTAAAATATATTGGTAAAACTACTCTAAATCATATAGGAAATCCCCAAGAAACCACCCTTTGGCATTAGGGTTGGTTGATTGCTCAAGATTTGGGGTTGGTTGAATAAATAACACATCCTTGGGAAATATTTGTAAAGGAGTTGAGAATAGCTCATATCAAGCTTAAGAATGAATATGATGACTTGATTTAAGGTAAGAACAAGGTCAAAGGTAACTATACAACAAAATTGGGTTATAATGCTCTTTAGGGTTTTGACAATCAAGAAGAAACGTGGTGGTGATCCAAATTATGGAGAAACAAATCCCCTTTGAAGACAAAATTACTTATGTGGTTATCTCAACAAAATAAAGTAATTACTTGGGAAATATTACAAAAAAGGAATAAGGTAGGTCCTTTCTACCTCTTTAGTAGAAAGGAATCAAAAACTTGCAAACATCTTTTCCTGGAGTGTTTCTTTGCACTACAAACCTAGAGAGACGTGGAGGGTTGGCCAAGGAAGCATAATATCTGGAATCAATCCTATATAGAGGACTATTTGAATATTTGGTATGATAGAATAGACTTGAAAATTTACATGGATATACCCTATTTGGTTCTCTAGGGAATTTGGATTGCAAAAAATTCTATTGTGTTTGAGGATAGGCTAGTTCTTGCTTTACAAATTACTACATGAGTCATTACTTTTTTTCATCATTGTTACTAGTGGACGAAGTACGAGTGAATCACAAGCATATGTGTGAAGTACTAGTGGACGAAACTAAATCCCGTGGGTATTTTGATAGGGCTTGCTAGGGCCCTAATGTTATGTGTAGCTTGGGAAGAATTTTTTATATTTCATATTCTCACTATTTTCACTTGATAGAAAACTTAGGCAGGTACCAATAAATTTGGAGAATTTATGGCTCTCAAATATTTGATGAATATAGCTTTGGAAAAAGTTCAAATTCAACTTCAAGTATTTGGTGATTACTTGCCCATCATCTCTTGGATGGAATATTTTCTATAGATCCAGAACAATCTCTTACTTCCCCTTACTAAAAAAACTTAATGAGAATAAGTCCCACTTTAATCCTATGTCTTTCACATGTGTTTAGAGAGTTATATACCTTAACTAATGCCCTATAAAAAGTAGGGTTGCAATTACCTATTGGGTAGTTATTCCTGGAGGAATTCCTAGATGGTCAGGTCTGAGAATCTATACATGATGGTATGTTGTAAATTTACCTATAGATGTGTCAATGTCAACTTTTGGATTTTGTAATATGTGAGTGTATGGAATTTATATCCATTATAGTCTATAATACTTAGATTATTTTTTGATATTGATGGGAATGTCTTCCCTACCATTTTGATGATCATGGAGGATTTTCTAATTTGTTGGACCTTGAGGACATCCGTTCCCTATTTTGTAATGTGCCATGATCACTTGAAGTGTGTGTTTTTTGTGATTTCTAGAATAAAAGATGTCACCTTTTTTCCTTGGAAAAAATAATTGTTTATTATTATTCATAAAACAGGGTGTTGAGGTTTTAAAAAATATTAAACTAAAATTAAGTTTTATTTTGAACAACTAAGTAAACTTAGATGCATTCAATCTATTTAAAGTGGTTGTACATAGTTTATAAAAACCCTTGCAATCAAACAACTTATCAACTTATATAATATTTATCTTAAGAAGTGTTGATAATTAAATTGAAGTTATTATTTGAAAGGACTACCAAGCTACAACTTTCCTTGAATTTATTTGATAGAGTTCCATGTTTAATATTATTATGCCTCCCTTGCTACCAACAACTAGTGTAGACTTGCTAATATAGATGGTATTGCACTTTCAAGTCACGGTGAGAATATGGATTTTTAATAAATACACAATTATGTTTGAGTTATAAGATTCACCATCACAAAATAAAAAAATTACATAATGGATTGTATCATTCTATGGAAATTGAAAAAAATAGAACTAGGGTTTACCAATAAAAGTTAAGCAATGAATGCATATCACATGATGAAGGACTAACACCTATCCCTTTAGTGGAAAACAACATAACACATATCACCTTTAATCTAAGTAAATTAAAACCAACACTTAAGATAAAAGGTGTTAACCTTTACTCCTTCGATATGGTGTTAGGGAGGAGGGACACACTAGCCACCATCTAGCAACCTACAAGGGAAACATGTTGAAAGGGTACTAACTGGCACAACGAGTAGGCTCAAGTGAATGTAATTAACCAAGGTTGACTACCCAAAGGCAAGACAACCAACCCATCACTAAATAACATCACCGAGACTCCACCACAAACAACATTCAAACCAATCATTATGGAGTGGAGAAACTGTGGTCCTTGGCTCTTCATAGTGTTAGAAGGTGATTTGATGATAGAAGTTTTTAGCGGAAGATGAATTACAATTTGGTAGGTTGAATCTATGGTGGATATGGCAGACAATGGAAAAAACAACAAACAACATTATACTATGGTGCTCAACCATGAAGAGGGGGAGGATAAGAGGCCGACTAGGCATGGTCATCCCAATCATTTCAATGCCTAGAATTCAATGGGAGTCAAGCCTTCTAAAGTGAATTAAGTAATTTGTGATGTAGTGGCTTCCATTTAGGCTTATCATTAGAATTTTATAGACAATATCAATGCGTAAATGGAGGCTATGGAGAATAGGGTTTGAGTGAAGCATCACCACACTCCCTCTGAACTGATTGATAAAGAATTGTGGGTTTATATATTGTACACTTAGTTTTCTAAAATCCTTGAGTCCAAGTACACAAATACCATCAACTTATACTAGCATATTAAGGAGCTCATAGCTTGTTCTATGGAAGGGAGATGCAACTAGGAGAAGGCTATCCTAGACAAATTGGATGCTCTATATAGTAATTATGACCATCTCATCAATAGACTTTGTGATTCTAGGAGTGGTAGTGAAGGTGTTAAGGATAATAATTATGACATCGATGAGGAGCATGGTGTCGAAGATGATAGGAAGATGAGGTGGAAATGGAAACCACTAAAAATAATAGTGTTCATGGCAACCAACCACCCAATTAAAATAATTGATGTTGACATAGATTCTCAAGAATGACATATTGTTTCTCTCACCATCTCGTGTCTTTTACAATTTTTTTTTTTTTAAATTTACCTTCAAAGGTCCTTGTTTATGTTTAATATTTTTTATTTCCAACTTACAATCTCAAACACTCCACTAGTTCCAGAGAAGACAAGTTCATACATCAACATATATTTTTTGAAAGTTGAGGTGTAGCCTCCCTTGGGCATTACCATTGGAAAAAAATAAATGTCAAGGGAGCTAGACTAAATGATAGTTCATAAGTCACAATACTTTCTAAGGTTTTGAAAATGGGGTAACAAGCTAAGTGGGCTTGACTGCTAGAAAAACTCCATAGTTAAGTGTGCTTGAACCAAAGGAGTCTTGGGATGGGTGACATCCCAAGAATTCCCAGTTAATAAGTGCTATCTCCATAGGTGATGATTGATACCATATGATGCACTTTTCTAGTTTCAATCCCACTTCTTCACTCACATGAGCATCACCTGATGCAATGAGTGCTAAGTGGAGCAATCAATATCATTTTAAATTTGGTCACTCTAACTAATGCTCATGAGACGTGGGTCATGCTTAATGACTTTCTCTGCGTAGATAATCCAAAAAGTGATATCTTGTATGTTAGACTTCTAACCCTCCCCCTCTAAATGATTAAAATAAAGAGTCAAGGGAGATCTAAATGAATAGTTCATAAGGCACAATACTTGTTAAGTTTTTGTAAATGGGGTAACAAACTAAGTGGGCTTGATTGTTGGAAAAATTCCATAGTAAGCTCACTTGAGCCACATGAGTCTTAGGATGGGTGAACTCCCATGAAGTCTAGGTGCAAGACTTAAAGGTGATGCTTTATGCCATGTGATTCACTTCACCAATTTCAATCCCACTTCCTCATCCCCATGAGCATCACCTAATGCAATGAGTGCTAAGTGGACTATTCAGTATCATGAGAAATTTGGGCATTCTAACTAATTCTTGTGAGACATGAGTTATGCTTAATGAATTAATCTACATGGATAATCCCAAAAATGATATCTCAAATAATTAATTTATTTCCTTATATAAATAATTAATAGGCGAGTAGCTAACTTAAAAAAAAGTCTTTAACCTTCACAGAACTAGTAAGGCAATATGCATGGACTTTAAATGTCTAAAAAACCCAAACACGTGACCAAGATAACGAGCCTCAATTTTATGCCATTGAGAATCAAGCACCAACATAGTTACATAATAAAGGACATGTGCTAATCTATCCAATGACAAAACCACAACACACATCTTGTTTACCCATCTTTCAAGTAAATGTAAGTGAATGAACAAGATGAGGACCTTAGACTTGTAAAGATAGCAAAGAAATACATATCATCTATATAAACCATATAAATGAATCCAAACATGTAGCCATAATAAATAACCTTAACTTAGAGAGGATAATTACATCTATATTTGTGGAAAATGGGAAAAATAAATTTCTACATTTTTTTATAACAAAAGTGATTGTATTTGTATTATAAAAAATGTTGTAACCTTGTTGGTCAACTAAATATTACATCTTTACTACATATTTTTCAAAAGATAGTTTGATCAACATCAAAATTACAACTTCTCTACCTAGAGTCCTAACTATTAGACCAAAACATTGCTTCTAAGTACC